>CABHPH010113410.1:0-11036 GCA_902168325.1 Peromyscus nudipes
CTGAGGCACTTCAGTGTCATCTTAAGTCTTATGTGACCCTCTAATTGTAATAGAACTACAGTATTTGTACTTTATATTTGTGGACATGAAATTCATGAAGGTATATGTCAACAGAGATTGACTAAGTTTAAGATGTAAATGGTTTACATGTGGGCTGGAGAGATTGCTCACTGGTTATGTGCACTGGCTGCTATTGCAGAGGACCTGGCTTCAATTCCCAGAACCCACATAGTGGCTCACAGCTGCCTGTAACTCCAGTTCCATGGGCTCTGATGTCCTCTTGTGAGGAACCAGACACACTTGTGGTAAACAGACATACTTGCAGACAAAATATTCATACAATAAAAATAAATGTTTCTATAAAGATGTAAATGTGAAGTTTATTGAAAACTCAGAAACTCCACCCAGCCCAAAGATCACCTCTTTCACCATTTCAACATTTTTAAGAGAACTTTTAAAGGAGACTTTTGTTAATTGCTGGTTTCCCATATGTTGACCATCTCTGGAGCAGATGATGGTGTGAATGTCTCCTCTGGTTCAAACCCTGAGATTTTTCCAAAGCCTGAAAGATTTTTCCCTGAAAGACATGGGAAAATAAATGGCTCATGAGAAAAATCAGGACACTGTATAATGTAAGTGTAGGACTAGGCAAGGTGGTTTGTATTTCATTAAAGTGGGATAAATCAGAAAGAGATTTGAAGGACATGAGAGTAGGATCAGACTGTGAACTGAGCTGGATAACACACAAAAATTTTCATCTTTTTGCTGTAGACCATGGCAAATATTTGAAAAATTTCAAAACAAGAATATAAAGTGAAATAGCATGAGTCTCCTACCAAGACATTTAGAATACAAGCCAGCAATGTGGGCCCGTCCCAAGCACCTTGCATCAAGCTCATCATTGCCATGTAAGGTAAACTCGGGTTATAAAGTAAGTCAATTTTCTAAATTTCAGTTTTCCTACCTGTAAAATGGGCCATTTTGAAACATAATGTTCCTATGAACTATCTATAGAAGTATAAGCAATTGTTTTAAAAAGCATAACATCATCAAAGCATGGTAGCTCCTTCTTTCAATCCTAGCCCTCAGGAGGCAGTGGCAGATGGACCTCTGTGAGTCTGAGACCAGCTCACAGAAATCTGGCAAGTTCTACGCCAACCAGGGCTATATGGTGACACTCTGTTTCTAAAAGAAATATGAATTCATGATGAAACATGAATATATAGTAAATATATGGCATGATGTTTAAGGGAACTTTTGGTCAGAAAAGTGGGAAAAAATGAAAAAATTGAAATCAGGCTGAGCAAGAAAGTTCTCAATCACCTCTCAGTATTTTATATGCCGTTCATATTGTAACGGATTCTGCTTGACTGACAGTAGGCAACAACCCAATAAACCTATTCCATTGAAAACTATCACCGTCAGAAACGCATCACCTCTACTTAGCCTATTGAACATCACGGTTTAGCCACAGACAGTACTGTGGCGCACTGGCAATCACATAGTCTACTGCAAGCTGTGGTTCACGGCCATTGGTCCAGTCTTACCAGAAAGAGAGCTGGATCACACACAAAACTAGCTTTTGAATCAAAATTCACAGTACTGTTTCTACAGAATATGTATCACCTTCACACTATCCCAAAGTCTAAAAAGCATTAGTCAAGCATCCAAACATTGAGAATCATCTATATACTAGTTTGCCTTCCCTATAGGATGGGAATATTTAAGACTTGGAGTGGGCTAGGGGTTTTCAATATGTTGATCCCTGATTCCTAGTGGTATCTGGTCTAGAGGTCATTCTGTAATTCTAGTTGCTGAAGGTTCCCATATGATCTTTAGCAGGGTCTCACAGATACATGTTTCCTATGTGCATTTCGCAAATAAGAGTTGTCAACCTTGAATGTCAGTCTCAGAACTTCTGCTACACTCGCTGTGGTTTTTTGTTTGTTCCACTGAGAGTGTTGGTCAGTTCATCTCAGCTAACATGCAGTTAGCTGTTAAATTTCCATTTTATTCCTGTTGCCTACATTGTGTGCTCATTCACAGGTTATGATCAAGGCACAAAAAGGAGTTCATTCATGCATTAAAGTAGGCATTAAGTTGCAGCCTAGAAACTACAACTCATCCAGGCACTCACTGTGGTTCTCACTATAGTGCAAATCTGTAGCGCAAAAGGATCAATTTTGTGATCAGGCATGGTGACACATGGCTGTGATCCCAGAACTTTCAAGCTTAATACAGGATGATCAGAAGTTCAAAGTCATCTTGTAGAGAGTCTGAGATCAACCTGGGCTGCAGGAAACATTATCCCTCCTAAATAAAAAGTGGAAGGAAGGAAGAAACAGTGATAATTGTGTTATAAGAAGAGAATTTTCCCAGTGATGTCCTCAAAGATGATAGCTAAAATGCAGACAACAAAGATGAGGATGACTGTCTTAGACATTCCATGGGACTGGAAGTACAAGCTTGGGGAAACTTAGTCGTGCCTCTGTATCCATCCAGTATTGGTTGAAGCCACAGAACAGTTTATAATGTCTTGGAAACAAAGTGACTTCTCTTTTTCCTGAAAAAGCTCAAAGACCATGTCTTCTGCTACAAAACTGATGACTTCTTTTTTGTCACTGGTGGAACAGTTACAGCGACTCCTTGCAAGGCTGCGTTCATCTTAACCAAACACAAATACAAGTCACACTGAAGCCAAGAAGACCATAAAAACAACTTCTTTGTTAATGACGAACAATGGGGTCACTGGAAAAGCAACCTGAGCTGCAGGAAAAATACCTTTTTCAGGTAACATGGATGGATGTTACAAAGCACCAGGGCTGTGTGCAATTACACTCCAGCACATCTGTGTATGGCTATTTCCCTTCCGAGTACGTTGACACTCCTGGCTGAGCAAGTTTTTTTCCTCTTGGCATAAGTGCATTGCATATATGCTAGAGAAGAACTTGGCTGTTTGATTCTGTTTATCCAGATTCTGAGATTAGAGATATGTCTCTAATGCTTCTTTCTTGTGTTTTCTTTTCAAGTCCAACCACCCATGTGTAGCAAGGATGGGATATGATTTGCAACTAAAAAGTTTGGACCTTAATGCCAACCCATAAAATGTTTTGTTTGGCAAGTGTAATGTTCTATTTGCCAAGGAATTTTTAAAAGAAATCATGTAAATGGTGATTCAAGATGAGATGAGTGACTACAATATATTCCTGTTCCATCCTGAAGCATGCTGTTTTTAGCAGTAACTTGTTTAAAAAGTAATTTTGAAAGGAGAGATAATGTAGAAACACTCAGTTGTGAGGCTTTTAATGATAATTTAGGCTATGATTTCAAGTAGTTTGCTCCAGAAATATATTTAGCATTATGAATATAACGAACTTATTACTTCAAGGCTAAAGCCAGAATTGAATTACTGTTGGTTTGGTAGTGTTGTTTGACTTAAAAAAAATATGTCAAAACAGACATGAGAGCTGGAGTGAGGCCTCAGTGGTTAAGAATGGGTACTGCTCTTGCAGAGGATCTAAGTTTGTCAAACAGCATCCATGATAGGCTGTTCACATCTACCTGTAGCTTCATCTCCAGGAATCCAATGTCCTTTTATGACCTCTATAGGCAACTTTACTTATATACACACGCCCCACACAGATACACATAAGCATACCACTTAAATTATAAACAAACAAACAAATAAATAAAGGCATTAAGAACAAACAGTGAATAAATAAACCAATCCAAAGGAGTTTCCAACTTAGGTTAATTTCTTCATTGACCTCAGAAACAAATTAATTGTATAATTTAGGACATATTTCAAAACTGTATGTAAGCAAAACCAAAATGTTTTAATTTTCAGATATAATGAAGCTGTATGTTAAGAACTTCAATTCTTCTGTCTCCCACAGTGACTAATTATCTATCCAGGTCTTGAAAGGAGATGTATCCCTAAGGATCAGAACCACATACATTCCACAGGTATATTTCTCATTCTGTCTTCATATTCCATATGCTCTCTGGAATTGTCACCCAGAGGGACATTTTACTATTATTTCAGACAACAATAATTGTGATTTGTAGTCTCCTCTGATGAAAGTAAAGAATAACGAAAGCTACCAATTGGAAGTAAAACCTGACCCATTACCATGCAAACACCTTTCCACTTACTGATTATTTAATGTCATTGTTTATGGTAGTAGGCTCTGATAATTCACCTCTCATCACAGTTGCAACTAGGGAAAATGTAGTTGTAGAAATCACAAAAGTGTTTTTACAACATAAACACTTGAAAATAAAATAAAAATCAAAAAATAGCAACACACACACACACACACACACACACACACACACACACATTCACGCATCCCTTTATCTCAAGCAACCAGGATCAAAATGATGTGAGGCAAGGAGTTGGGGTTGCAGCCCAAGGGGTGGGTATAGCTTGACTGTGAAAATAGAAAGGGCATCAACAAAAAACAAATGAAGACAGTCTTGGATAAAGTTCAGAGAACACACAGTGCATGTCTCCATATTATATTAAATCACAGCTATTTAATAAAATTTAAAGTTACAGATATCCTCTGTGTTTGTTTAGAAAAATTAAGAACTTCAGTATGCAGGGCAATAGATATGGATCTATTTACATTCTTCTACATGCCACTATCCTATCCAGTTATGCCAGCACCATTTGTTGAAGGCGCTTTCTTTTTTCCATTGTATATTTTTGGCTTCTTTGTCAAAAATCAGGTGTTCATAGGTATGTGGATTAATGCCAAGGTCTTCTTCAATTCTATTCCATTGATCTATGTGTCTGGTTTTTTGCCAAAACCAAGCTGTTTTTATTACTATAGCTCTATAGTATAGCTTGAAGTCAGGGATGGTGATGCCTCTGGAGGTTCCTTTACTGTACAGAATTGTTTTGGCTGTCCTGGATTTTTTTGTTTTTCCATATGAAGTTGAGTGGTGTCTAATCAAAAAGAGGGAGGAGGGATTATATGAGCAAAGGGGTCAAGATCATGATGGGGAAACCCACAGAGACAGCTGACTTGAACTAGTTGGAGTTCACTGACTCTGGACTAACAGCTGGGGAGCCTGTGTGGAACCAAACTAAACTCTCTGAATGTTGGTGACAGTTATGTGGCTTGGGCAATTTGTGGGACCACTTTTGTGGGACCAGGATTTATCCCTAGTGCATGAATTGGCTTTTTAGAGCCCATTCCTTATGGAGAAATACCTTGCTCATCCTCGATACAGGGAGAGGGGCTTTGTCCTGCCTCAACTTGACATACCAGACTTTGTAGACTCCTCATGGGAGGCCCTACCTTCTCTGAGGAGTGGATAGAGGGTGGGGTGAGGAGGTCGGGGGTGAGCGGGAGCTGGGATGGGGGACTTTGGTTGGTATATAAAATGGGAAAAAAAACTTTTAGAGAAAACAAAAAAAAAAAAAAAAAAAAAAAAACTTCAATATGGCATCAATAATCAAACTAACAGAAAAGACAATCAACTATGAATCGCCATGTAAACAAGGGGGTGATCAATACAGGAAAAGGTGGGAGAGTCAAGAGGAAGAACAGGATACAAGGGATATGGTATGGGAAGTGGGAAAAGGAGGCTTGTATCGTTAGGAAAGTGGGAGGGGGTAAATACAGGAGAAGGAGAGAGGGAGGGGGTAAATACAGGAGAAGGAGAGAGGGAAGGGGGTAAAATAACAATCTGAGTGATTGAAAAAGCCACAAGAAATCATACTATTAACTACCTTCCTAAAAAAAATCTATAACGCATGTAATTCAGTGGATAAATATACAAACATAATTTTAATGAACTTTTCTGATCTTGACTGACAGTTCCTCCAAAAGCCAAAGACCACCCAACAAAAGCCTTAATACCAGACGTGAGAAACCCTCTTCTGACTTGTTGGCCGGGACTGTCTGAGAGGCCCCCTCCAAACATACAGCCTATTATTGTTTCCCCTGGCTCCCCGCCAGAGGTGGAAGTTGAGTGTGCATTGCTGAAGACATCATGAAGGCATCAGAGGCACCTGAGCTGGAACTGACCTGAATGCTCCCTCCTTGAGGACTAACTTTTGTAGAAGGCAGCATACAAGCTTCCAAAGGAGGGAGGCAATCAACACTCCTCACCAGCAATGACACCTGTGAACCACATCAACAACCAGCATGGCATGATAACCCCAAGAGTGCGGCAGCGGCACACATACCTTGGTGGTAACAACACCTCTCTAATTAGACGAAAGATCCACTCAAAAATAAGAAAAATATGCCTGATACTGGAAACCTAACCAATTACCCAGGGTTAAATTCCCTAAGAGCAATCTAAAAAACATTTGTCCTTATACCCACAGATAATTGCAATCTTCACCTCATATGGAAATTTCTCTTTACAACAGATGAAGAAAACCACTACAGAAAGCCACAACCAATCAATATAAAAGAGTTATGGAACCCAGTCCCAATGGATACATCTACATAAAACTCCCACACCTAAGGCTTAGGGAACACTGTGGAAGAGGAGACTGAAAGAATTAGGGACCTTGTGGTGAGACTGTGTCTCCTAGTAATATTAGAAGATACACCCCAAATGTGTCACCAACATGACTGTCCAAATGTGAGCTGAACAAAGACAACTCCAATAGACATGCCAAACTGGATGGGGAACACCCCATGAGGCCTCAATCCTACACAAAGAACTACAGGCAACTGAGGAAAACTGGGAGTGAAGAGAGGTAGTCCTCCCCAGGGGAAAGCATTACAATTGGTTGTCCAGTGCCCAACAGTCAGCTCTGAAAACATATATATAAGTAACCTTATGTGGACTCAATGGGTTATGTTTAGGACTATATATGCATATGCATATCCATATGTGCATGCAACAACAATTGTTGAAAAACAAAGCCATAAATTTGAAAGAGACCAAGGAATGGTATATATAAGGGTTTGGAGTGAGGGAAAGGAAGGTAGAAATGTAATTAAAATACGATCTCAAAATAAACAGAAAGCCCTATATAATGACAAAATAGCAATCTAATATCAAATAGATTAAAGTAATCAAGAGGAAAATTATATTAAAGATAATATAAATGATCTGAGTAAATGTTTTTATGGTAAAGTAAGAACAATGCTTTGCTCATCCAACTGGAAAAATCAGACTGATGGCCTCTGGTGGTGGCAAGGGTTTACAGGAATGGACATCCTCGGCCTTTGTTGAGCCATCAGCAATGAATGCAGATTTCACAGAACTATAATTGCAATGTGGGGAAGTGTGTAAGTATTTAATGATAACTTGTATGATGAACATTTATTAATTTGTAATTTCAAGATACAGGAACATAAACTTGGTTTTAAAAAATGTACAATATGTATCAGTATTACTTTGTCAGAAAATGTTGGCCAAAAAACAAACAACAAAAAAAAACATCTAAATCAACTACCAGTCTACTACCAAGGGTGTGGAAGGGAGTCCAGTACAATGCTGAATGTATTTCAAATACTTTAAAGGGAGCAGTTAGAGGATTTCCAGGTTTTTGCTTCTCTGGAGATTGGCTACAAAGTGAGCTAGAAGGCAACAGAGAGAGAAGGAAAGGGCAATGATTTATTTCTTGCATTTGTAACTTTCATTGTTTTATGCTAAGTTCACAAAAAAGTATGTAACATTTCTTCTATGTAGAAATCATTTCAGAAGCCACATGTCAGTGCTTCCTTATGCAACATAGAAACGGACAGACATTGTGAACCATTAAAGTGAAATGATAGGCTGACTAGTACTTGGAAAAGTAAAGGGTAAAGGCATGAAAAGAAATGTGCCAAGAAGAAAAATAATATCAAGTAATAAGAATCATTCTTAATAATTTATTCATATAATTTAACATGATGGAGACAGTATGGTGACGTAGTAATAATAAAATAATACCAGAGACTAGAATGAGAGAAGAACTCAAACAAGAAAGTGGCTGTTGACCATCTTTGCTCAGTTTAGGTAGGTGAATTATAGTTTTACAAATTACTGCGTTTTTGGTATACATACACTTGTATGTATTTGTATATCCTTGTGGACATATGCCACAGTGTGCACATGGAGGTCAGAGAAGAACCTTCAGAGCAGGCACTCTCCTACCACTATGTGGATCCCAGAGATGGAATTCAGGCCATCACATTTGACACCATCGCCTGAGCCCAAATGAGTTGTAATTAATTTACCACATTATCTTGACTAATCCAAATGACTACGCAGAGTTATGACTCAGAAAAAATATTCAAAAATTACAATGAAAATGATATATAAAATATCATATGTATATTTCATATGCACGTAGGTACAAATCAGTGTGTAAATACTGCTTAAAATTATTCTTTGTTTTAAAAGAGCCATTTAACTTCTTTTGGCAAGACAGAAGAGAGATGCTTAGTAAGAAGGGGCTAATAACCAGCACTCTTTTACAGAGCCACATAAATCATGTCTTGATGAGACCACGGGGAAACAAGCAAACTGAAACTTGGCTAAAACTAGTCAGTTCAGGGGTTAAGACATTTTTGGCCCCTAGGAATTACATTTCTAGAAATTTCCTGTTTCCAATCAGAGGTAACAACTCTTTCCTTCTCCCACACACCTCCATCTCTATCTTCCTCTCCACCTCACCTCTTCCTCCCACTTTCCTCTTTGCCAGTACCTGCCCCACCCCTTTCCTTGTCTTTCCTCATTTCTGCTTTCTTTTACATCTGATTTCCGTTGGAAGAGATGAGAGACAGCATTCAGCTGCCATGAAAGGAAGGATGCAAGGAAGACAGACAACTCATTCATCATGCTGCCAGTCCTCTCATAAATCTCCCAGCCATATTTCATGTGAGAAATGAAACTGTCTTGATGAGCAAGCTGAATCTACAGCCGGATCCGTGTGGGAACTCGAGCAGCTCATGTCTGATGCTCAGGTGTCTGACTTGTGTTTTTACTTTGAAGACACCAGTCAGCATGCTAATACTCTGCACTGAGCCCTGGGTATTCCATGAACAGAGGAAGCCAAAGGACATGGTCCCTACTAATTTTCTAACATACTCAAACAGAGAGAGAGAGAGAGAGAGAGAGAGAGAGAGAGAGAGAGAGAGAGAGAGAGGATCCCAAAGTCTTGCTGATTTTCCAATGTTAATACCCTCTCACCACTAGATATACCTGAATGGCCCTTAAATATGCATCCCTATAAGTTTTTTTGAAACTTCAGAATCTCCACCCATCTTGCAATGCCATCATCACCAAATATTCGTGAATATTTTCTGAAAATTTTCACTCTGTGTGTTATTAGAGGGAAAAAGTACAACTCCTTGGACCAATTGCTGGCTCTGTGTTATTGGACAAATTGCTTAAATTTCTGAGTCTTCTGTGGGTAGGGAAATAATGTAGTACTTTTCCAAGAAGGGTTGTTGCAGGGAATGACAGGAATATTGTTTGCAAAGCACTAAGAAGATTTGGGACACATTGCAGACTTTGACTAAATGTAAGCTATTATGATCATTCCTTCATCAGCATTAATTAGGCACATTCTCTGTGCCAGACATAGTCATGCACGCTTGAGATGCAGACAAAACAGATGATCTGCTTTTATGGAACTGATAATTTGTTGAGTATAGTCATAAAACCAATAAGTAACAAATAATGGAGGCAGTTATTTCACATCGGAAATATTATTCCAGCCTCCTTTCCCCTTTGTGTTTCAGAAGACCCTACTCTGGGCTTCCTCTGGCCATATCTTTTTCTGAAGATAAGAACTCTGTGGACCAAATACTGTGCAAGCAAGAGTTAATATTCCAGGTGCCCAAATGCCCAGAGTTTCTTTCCCAATAGTCTTAAATGATCTAGAATTTCATAAGAACTTTACTTGCCCTGTGGGATCACCAGGGGGTATAGAGGAGCTCCCTAGAGCTGAGGAGAAGTCAAAGAATGGCTCTCACAGATATATTTGAAGTTGAATAGATTGTCATCTTCTCATGCTTTATGGTCTTTAGTTGGCAAAAATGAGTTGGTGTTGGATAAAGAAGTGACAGTCTCTAAAGTCATCTCTCGGGTATATAAATAGCATGAGGAAGCCTGGTTGAGTCAGAGTACTAGAATAATAGATCCAGAGTATGCCCCCGGAAGGACATGGCTTTGTGCATCTTTCATAATATAAGCATAACTTTGCAGTACCGTTGCAGCATAAGTGGCATACATAAGGACTATGGCAGTTGGACTAATGGAAGACAAGAAATGAGACTGTGGACAGTAGGAAGGCATGAATCCAGGAAATACACAGAATAAGGGCAGGCCCTGTGGACCAAGCTAGTGAGCTTGAAATGCTCTCTAATGGCATGAGAGAGTCACAGGAGGCTTTGAAACTGGATACCAGCATGATCACTCTTATCACTATGGAACATTCTTTATGCTGGCATCTGCAAGGACAAAAATGAACAAACTTTGTTAACTAAGGAGTAAGGATTCTTTTGTCTAAGAATTTTCTACTGTAGACTTGTTGGAGGCTTGCTGAGAATATAGGTCTCTAATACATACTGATAAACCAAGATGTTATAGCCTTTATTTTAAAATTTATTCATAAGGCAAAGTAATATAGAAAAATTAATTTAACAAAAAATTTTTCTATTAGCTTGTTTTTTGTAGAAAGAATGCAAGTTTCCAGTTCTTAAGCATCAAAATGTTAGGAAAGGAAAACTGCAGATCCAAGCAGAATTTCATGTACATTAAAATTTGAGAACTACTGTCTCTTTCCCTCACGCTAACAGAACTACATCAGCATCCTTGTCTTAAAAGCATCACAAATTTAAAACTTTTTGTTTAAGTATAGAGATTAGGGGTTTGCTTTTTTGTTAACAGCTGGAAAAGCCCTTTATATTTGCCTTCAACAGTCTGTTCTTTAAAACTTTAAAAATCAGGAACTGACCATTTGCTTTCAATACTTTACATCTAGCTACAGTATTTTATCAGAAAATAGATACACTTTGTAGATTGACTGAAACTTGGGGTATTTTTGTTTTAGCCAGCATTCCGTCAAT
>CABHPH010113411.1:0-10746 GCA_902168325.1 Peromyscus nudipes
TGTGAGTGCCCATGGAGGCCAGAAAAGGGTGTTGGGGTTGTAAGCTGCCCAATATGGGTGCTGAGAACCTAACTCCTATCTTTGAAAGCAAGCACTCTTTAATGGCTGTTCTCCAGTCCCAAAACATAGTCATTTTAGTTCCTTGCTATAGATTTCATCTCACTCTCACCAGATGCCATTGCTGTAGGATTAGGGATTTTTGGAAGAGCTGTATTGTCTTGATTATTTGTTTGTTTGTCTGTCTGTTTCTTATGTCACAGTACTAAGATTTACACCTCTACTGTTGCTTGGTTGATTTTTGTTTTGATAATCTGTATTCTTTCAGTTGAAGGATTTGCAGTGTTTAAATGGGCCTTATATAAGATAGAGTTGAGTGTGTAGTTCAGAAAATAATTCCTCAGTCTAGGAACTCAGGGTTCCTAGCCTTATAGAATGAATTGTGGCACAGTTGCACAGAGTTGAAAGGTGAAGAAGTTCTTGGAGCCTTCTTACTCCAGCAGGCTCCCATGGTGCTGTGTGGGGAGAGGGGAGAGTGCCATTGGTCTCTGCAGCATTGGTGTTCTTGGAGTTGTTGTGGCAAATGTAGGAGGGGAGGTTGTCAGTCATTTCCTGGTAGTGTCCTTGGACCCCTGCACTCTTCTGTGGTGTGTGGTGTGTGTGAGGAGCACTTTCTGTGCAGTTAGACTGCTCTCTCCAGGGCTGCTGTATTCAGCCGGCAGTGAGCCCATCAGAAAGGACTTCAGTTGAGCTCATTCTTGGTCTTCCTGCCTGCTTCCGTACAAGATCTTCCTTAGGCCGATAACAGACCTTAGCTCTGCAGGGCAAGAGCTTACTGTGTATGTGTGTTATTTCTGCTGTTCTCTTCAGCACGTTTCAATGATGAATCTTCTAGTCTTCCACCTTACATGGAAGTCTACCATACACTTCTGTAGCTATGACAAAGAATGTGGTAGGTCTGTGGGCTGATACCTAACAGTCTACAAGGGGAAAACTGTAAAATTAGGAACTGTGGGACAGTATGGTTCTTTTGTGTTTAAATATATATTTTATGTAAATCATTATCTACATAAATATTTTCCAGAAAAGTAACCAAAGTTAATAGTAACTGATTCTGGTGAGACAGCTAGCATGAGGGGAGGGAGACATTTCATTGAGAATTGTTTGGTGGCGTCTGTGGCATTTTTTGTGCGGTTTGAGATATTTACTTTGCACATATATTATTCATTTGCTTTAAAAGGTAAAAACAATTTATGACTAAACTATCACTTGGAGAAGAAAAACATTATTTATTTTTTAAAATATGTTTCATATTTATGGAGAATTGTTCGTGCATTGTTACTGTTGAGGGAAATGAGTGAACTTAGGGCTTTGCTTTTTCTAAAAACAGGTATTTCTTAGATATGTTTTAAAAATTGGGCAACAACCGTTGGCTGTTTATCTTGCAGTGTTTTCTCTGCAGTCCTTGAATGTGTCACTGCAAAACCAACTGCAAGAGTCCCTGAAGAGCCAGGAGTTACTGCAGAGTAAAAATGAGGAGCTCCTAAAAGTGATAGAAGACCAGAGAGAGGAAAACAAGAAATTTACCACTGTGTTTAAAGACAAAGAGGAAGCTCTTCTTCAGAATAAGCAGCAGTTTGACATTGAGATGACGAGGGTAAAAATTGGTGTGTATTTGAACTGTAGTGATAGTGTCTGTTTCCAAAGTGGTAAGGATGCTGAAGAGGCTTTCTGTTGTTTGCTTTAGAATTGGAGGAAGCCTTGGCCAATGAGAAGAACTCTCGGTTTAAATTAGAGACTGCAGAAAAGGAAAATCAGATCCTGGGAATAACACTACGCCAGCATGATGCTGAGGTTTCTCGACTTAGAGAACTAACCAGGTAAACTCACTTCCTGTGGGTACCCAGACCTTTTAATAGATGTCTTTATAAAACCACACAGACCTCCTTTCTTTGTCCCTTTCCCCCCTCTTATTTTGCCTCCCCCTCCTCCTTTTCTTTTAATTTCTAATGCTTTGTTCTGTTTCACTTTAGAGATTCCAGACCTGTTTCAAGGCTCTTTTAAACCACGGGGTTGTAGATTATGGGTAACCAATTGGCTCTCACAAAGAACTGGATACTGTACAGTGAAACAGTTAAACTTCCTGCTCTGACACCAAAGAGAACTGATTGGACGCTCAGCTGTGCTACGTTTTAGCTGAGTAATTCGCTGCACATTTTTTAGCCCCTCTAAACCTCAATTATAAAGTTGAAATGAATAGAGTTGTCAGGGGGACCACAAAATGATTCATGATGTATATCTAGCGTGTAAAGTCCTCATGCCATATGATATTGGGTAGGGCACTTAACCTCTTTGACTTTTTGTTTTTCATTTCTTCAGTCAAGTGAGAGATTTGGCCAAGGGCCCTAAAATGTCTTCATTCTTTACTCAGTCTCTACCAAAATAAATAAATCTATTTACTTTTTATACTTTTATAGAAACCTTACAAAAATCAGTTTTCTTTTGAGACATTCAGTAATCATTGGATTTTCATCTACTTTTGTTGTTTTGGTTTTTGGTTTTATTTATTTATTTATTTATTTATTTATTTATTTATTTAGGGTTTTTTTTTTTGAGGGGGGGGGCGTTTCAAGACAGGGTTTCTCTGTGTAGCTTTGCACCTTTCCTGGAACTCACTCTGTAGATCAGGCTGGCCTCGAACTCACAGAGATCTGCCTGCCTCTGCCTCCTGAGTGCTGGGATTAAAGGCGTGCACCACCACTGCTCAACTACTTTTAAGCATTTCAGAGAAGTTAGTAATTATAGGCCTGAAAACCAGTAGATCTGACTATTCCTTTAATGATCCTGGAAGCTCGTCATTCCAAATGATTCATTTTTAATTATAAGCTTTTTTGGGAAATAGATGTCTATTATATATAAATTATGTGTTATATATAATGTGCTTAGTTTTATGAATATACTTAATAATAATTTAATATAGAAATTCTGCTTTACTTTAGCATACCACCTACTAGGCTGATTTTTTTTTAACTCAAAGGTTCAATTTGCAATGTTGCTCAAGAATAAAGTATTCCTATACCTTAAGAAAAAAATTATGAGTTTTCACTTTTATGTATGATAGTAGATTGATATAAATCAAGATCTTTTGTCATTTGTTATTTTAATTTTCTGTTGTCAGAGCCTTCCAACACTAATTTTCATACTTGCCTTAAGTTCTTCTTTTAAAGGATAGACGCATTAGAGTGAGTTAAAGAATTGGGTCAAACAAACAGTAATTACTGCACTGCATTCTCTTGGCAGAACTTTGCAGAACAGTATGGCGAAGCTGCTCTCGGATCTCAGTGTGGACACTGCCCGCTGCAAGATGGGGAGTAACCTCACCAAGTCACTTCTGAGTATTTATGATCAACAGCTTCAGCAGGACCCAGCCCCTCCTCACACTTCCATAATGAGCTACCTAAATAAACTGGAGACAAATCACAACTGTACACATTCAGAGCTGCTTCAAAAGGAGGAAGACACAGAGCCACCCGGACCCTATGAAAAGATGCTGCACTCACAGGGCCCTCCACAGAGTGATAGTGGGGCAGTGGTTGGGGGGTCTGAGCCTGGAATGGCTTCTGCTGCTTTAGGAGAGGATTCTGATACAGAATGTGAAACCATTGCTTTAATAGAAGATGAGTGTAATGTGGACAGTACGCTTTATATTCCCTTTGCAAGACGCACTTCTACAAAGCATTCACCACTTTCTAAGAGACTGTCTCCCCAGCCAATGAGAAGTGTCGCTACGGCACAGTCGGCCAGCAACAGTGCACTTGCCTCTAAAAGAGAGCACAGACTGTGTGCTCCGGTAGTGTGCTCTTCACGAAAGGAAGTAGAAGAAGCACCGGGGAATCTTTCTAGAACATCTGACACAGAGGACATGCAGCTCCTCAGGAAAATAAAGGAAGCAATTGATAAGATCCCTGCTTCTGCTGCTAATGCTGCTGCTGCTGCTGAGCACCCAAAGGAACAGGCCACACATCCTGGGCCATCAGCTTGTCACAGCCTTGGTGTCCCAGTGAAGGAAAATGTCGTCGTCGTCGGTGATGTCAGCTTTCTAAATTCTGACCTGACGTCAGACTGGAGCATCTCCTCTTTTTCAACGTTCACATCTCATGATGAGCAGGACTTCAGAAATGGCCTGGCAGCATTGGATGCCAACATCGCTCGACTCCAGAAGTCCTTGAGGACTGGCCTTCTGGAGAAATGAGTTTGGAAGAAAGCTGGTTGAGTGCTTTCTGTTTTTAAAGAGTAAAACTTGGCTACATTCATAGTATATTTTAGGTTTCCTTAGAGAGAACATTTTATGCTATTAATTATGTATGAAGTAATAAATGGAATAAATTTACTGTTAGAATATTTTAACACCTGATGCTTATGAGAACACATTCTCTTAAGAAATTAACAGTTGCTGAGAGAAGAAAGATGTAGCTAACTAAGCAAGTGTTGTGGTGCTTCACTGCTTCACGGAGAGAATCTTTATGGTAACTGCTGGGTCAGTGGTGCGGGACCCTTACAGTGTCCTGTCTGCTTTGGAATACCTGTTGTGTACATCTTAGTGATAGTGTGCTTGTGCGGGGTCCTCTGGGTCCCAAGCCATGCTGTTGATGTGTCTGCTTTGGAATACCTGTTGTGTACATCTTAGTGATAGTGTGCTTGTGCGGGGTCCTCTGGGTCCCAAGCCATGCTGTTGATGACATGCATTAACGTTTCTGAGAGAGAGAAAGATGCCAGTGTTCCCACCTCATGCAAAGCACTGGTTGGTCCAAGGAAATATAGGTGACACCCTTAATAGATGGTCCTTAAATCTTGGGCATTTTATTTATATTTGTCCTGAATGTACATTTTAAGACCTTTCAAAAATAAAGTCAGACTGATAAGGTAATGCTCACAACCAAGTTTTACCTTAATAATCTTGTTTTTTAGTAAGAATTAGTTGGGGATGGCAGGTGTGCGTGCACCAGCACTTACCTGCCTGCTCTGACCTCTTTCTGTGTAGAGAGAACATTCTAACTCGTAAAAGCCAAGTCTTGTGCTGTCGGTAACTTAGTACAATCGCCCGTCTGGTCAAGTTGAATTGGTGCTTGGTACAATCGCCCGTCTGGTCAAGTTGAATTGGTGCTTGGTACAATCACCCATCTGGTGGAGTTGAATTGGTGCTTGGTACAATCACCCATCTGGTGGAGTTGAATTGGTACTTGGGCAGCTTCTGGCATTCAAGCATTCTGCTGGTTCCAAGATTTCCTCCTGCTATATTTTCAACAACCTCTGAAGGACTCTGATAGACTATCTAATATAAAGAAGAAAACAGTCATCTTTCTGCTCTCAACTGTCAACTGTTACTCATACACACTGGTAAATTTGGGGGCCGGTTAGATGGCTACACAGTAAAGGTGCTTGTTGCCCAAGTCTGACAACCTGAGTTCAATCCCTGAGCCATGTGACGGTGGGAGGCGAGAGCTGACCCTAGAGTTGTCCTCCAGCCTCCATATGTGCACCGTGGTAAATCCGTGCCCACACACGTGAATTCGTAGTCTATAATCAATTAAAAAAAATAAATGCTTCAGGCCTTCTCTACGGTAATTCTGGAGATACAGGAAGAAGTAAAGTGTTCTTACTACACCCTGGCAACACTTCATTCTGTGGGCTCAGAATGCATAGGGATTTCACTCAGCAGCAAACAGACAGTTGGTCCTGCAGAAACTCCAATCCAGTTCAGACACTGTCTCACTGGAGGAAGTCAAACAGGTTGTGGTCTCAGTGCCAACAGACTGACACCAGCTTTGGGTGCTAGTCACAAGTCCACAGCTGGCCGATCAGCTATACATCAGGGTTCCTATGAAACCCTGAATAGACTTGATTAGTGGCCTGGTTACTTTTTGTCACTTTGACAAACCTAGACATATCTGGTAAGGGGGAATCTTTTTTTAATGAATATTTTTATTTTATAATTAATTTTACATATCAGCCACAGATTCCCCTGTCCTTCCTCCTCCCATCCCCCAGGTTCCCCCCCCCAACCCCCCCCCCATTCCCCCCTCCTCCTGGCATGGTCTCCGCTGGGGATTCAGCTCAGCCTGGTAGATTCAGTTGAGGTAGGTCCAGTCTCCTCTCTACACCAAGGCTGATCAAAGTGTCCCAGCATAGGCCCTAGGTTCCAGAAAGCCAGCTCATGCACTAAGGACAGGTCCCGGTCCCACTGCCTGGGGGCCTCCTAAACAGTTCAAGCTCATCAACTGTCTCACTTATCCAGAGGGCCTGGTCCAGTTCCATGGGGACTCCTCAACTATTGGCTCACAGTTCATGTGTTTCCGCTAGTTTGGCTATTTGTCCCTGTGCTTTTTCCAATCATGGTCTCGATGTCTCTTGCTCATATAATCACTCCTCTCTCTTGCTGGTTGGACTCCTGGAGCTCTACCCGGGGTTTGGCCATGGATCTCTGCATCTGCTTCCATCAGTCACTGGATGAGAGTTCTATCATGACAGTTAGGGTGTTCGGCCATCTGATCACCAGAGTAGGTCAGTTCAGGCACTCTCTCGACCATTGCCACTAGTCTATAATGGAGGTATCTTTGTGGATTTCTGGGGACCTCCCTAGCACTCTGCTTCTTCCTATTCCCATGGTGTCTTCATTTATCATGGTGTCTCTTTCCTTGTTCTCCCACTCTGTTCCTGATCCAGCTGGGACCTCCCGCTCCCCTAAGCTCTCTTTCCCCCAACCTTTGCCCTCCATTACCCCCACTCCCACCCCCAGTTTGCTCATGTAGATCTTATCCATTTCTCTGTTGCTGGGCGATCCCTGTGTCTTTCTTAGGGTCTTCTTTACTAGGTAGCCTCCCTGGAGTTGTGAGTTGCAGTCTGGTTATCCTTTGCTTTACATCTAGTATCCACTTATGAGTGAATCTTAATTGAGAAAATGCCTCCATAAGATTGGCCTATATGCACATCTATAGGGTATTGTCTTAATTACTGACTGATGTGGGAGGGCCCAGCTCACTGGGGGCAGTGCCATCCATAGGCAAGTAGTCTTGAGTTGTATAAGAAAACAGGTTGATCAGCCAGATGGTAGTAGTGTCAATGCCTTTAATTCTAGCACTTGAAAGGCAGAGGGCAGTCAGATCTCTGAGTTTGAGGCCATCCTAGTCTACAAAACAGGTTCCAGGACAGCCGGGGCTTACACAGAGAAACCCTGTCTTAAAAAACCAAAAAGAAAAGGAAGAAAAAAAAAAAAAAGGTCTCATCAAGTGCCGTGGGGAGCAAGCCAGTAAGCAGCATTCCTCCATGAATATTGTTTCTGCCTCTGGGTTCCTACCTTGACTTCCTGACCTAACTTCCTGAGGGTTGTAAGAGAAAATGAACTTTTCCTCCCAGGTGGCTTTGGTCATGGTGTTTTATCATAATGGAAAAGTAAGTTCGCTAGTGCAACTCACAAAACTCCAGAAAACACATTTATAGGTTTATTTGAAAGGACATCAACAGCCAGAAGAAAAGGTGGATAGGACGATGTCTGTCCCCATCAAATTGGGGTATTCTATCCTCTAGGATAGACCTGTTGTATGGACCTGTTCTTGTTTAACTTCCTACAAGCACATAATCCAGCTGCCTAAAAGCTCTCCCTTCCCTGTCCTTCACTGAGACGTCTTTGCAGGATTATGATTGAAGCGTAGACAACTACATAGAGCAGTGGTTCTCAACCTTCCTAATGCTGCGGCCCTCTAATACAGTTGGTTCCTCATGCTCTGGTGACCCCCAACCATAAAATTATTTCATTGCTACTCCATAACTGTAATTTTGTTAGGTGTGAATTGTGATGTAAATATCTGTTTTCCAGTGGTCTTAGGTGACTCCTATGAAAGGGTCATTTGACCCCTAGAGGGGTCACAACTCACAGGTTGAGAACCACTGACAGAGATAAATGATTGGACAAAAACCATGATCTAATGCTAATAGACCAAGTGGGGAAAGCCCAGCAGACCTGTTTAAAGTCTTGGCTTCTGTACAGCATTCCTCCTCCTGGGTATGACGGGCTGAAATGAGTCTTATGATCTACTATCAGAGAAAGTAGGTGAGAATTCAATATAGGGCGAAGAGTTTTCATTATGTGATGCTTTGGGGGGGAAAGTCCAGTTCTGGTCTAGTGGGAAAAGAAGTAAAAAACAAGCAAACAAAAAAACAAACAAAAACAAACAAACAAAAAAAAACACAAGGCAACACCCAGGGTGTATTTCCCCCTCACTTTTAAGTTAAATCCTTTTCTAGAAATCTATACTTACTACAAATAACAACAATTTATTGGTGATGAGTGTCTTAGAGGTTCTAAAGGCCTCCTTGGGAAAAAAAGCATGTAGCCATCTCACAACCGACCAAGTATGTAACAACACTCCTTGTGCAGTGATCCCTTGGGGTGCATAGTGAGGGAATTAAGTTTTCACTGAAGTCAGAGGCCCATTTCTAAACTTATAGACATAGGACTTTCAGAATCTAAGCAGATAACCAGTTAGAACTGGATTCTATTGGCACAAACATTCCTTAGTCCTTCAAGCCCACTGGTTTCTATTCAGACTTGCTTAAGGGTTCTGAGAATAGAGCTCACTTTACTAATAAAGCTTCACATTTTTCTCCCCATGTTTTAAAACTCAACTTGGAGGGAATTGGGCTTACATTTATCTAAAGCAGTTGGCCTGAGCTGGGCCTCCCAAAGAACTACAGAGATGGTAGCAGCATCTTAGAAACTTCTGAAGAACTTACAAGTTGAGTTTCAAAGACTTTAAAAGCCATCTTGATAACTAGAGGGAGTCTCTTCTACAGTGCCAGTACTGGAGAGATCCCAAGCACACCCAGCATCCATTTTGTCCAGGGACAAGTTCCTGCTCAAACCTAGCACACTGCTTGTGTGTGGCTCAATTGGTACTTGCCAGCTCACTTTCAGGCTTCTCTACCCTGCATGATCCTGAGGGTAAGGACTAGGATTTACTCAGTTTTCATTTCCCAGGGCACTGGGTAACTGCCATACACTAGCTGTTACTAACGACTCTCAGACTTCACTAAGTCCCTGACAGACAGGCTCTAGGCATCCCTGGATGGTTTTTACTTGACATTAAACACCCATAACGGTTTGTTTATTGCTTTATTACACCTAAGTTGCTAGCCTTAGCCTTCTGTTTATAAGTCTTATTCTTTTTATGCCTATTATTTTCTGAGGCAGAATTCACTTTGCTAGTAAACACTTGCACACTGTTGTGCATGTGTTGAGAAAGTATGGATCCTTTAAATATTTATGAGAGGAGATAGGACAGAAACTCAATCATGTCGTCAGTATGGAGTAACTCATCCCACCAGCCTCCCTGACTTGATTGGTGTGAAGGATAAATGGAGGCAAAGCTTTGGAAAACTGGGCACTGTGTAATCTGTGACTTGTGGCATTTAAAGAGCCCTTATTTACCACTCTGCTTGTCTTTGTTCTGGTGTCGGCCAGTTTGACAGTGAGTCTTAAAATATAGATCCAGCAATGACGAGTGGGCGTGATCTGATCAGATGAAATACAGTTGGAATGATATTTCCTAGAACCTTGTTACAGTTGTCTTAAAGTGGGCAACAATGAGTTGGTTATCTGAGCCATCATATCGTGCTGCAGATCGTATTAGGGTTGCAGTATCCAGATAATCGCATCATCATTCCTGGAGTTCAAGTGGGATCATGTTAGGACAGACATTTCCTCAGGACCTGCGGTGCTGACCAAATAAGTAGTCGATTGTCCGTAAGGAAAGGCTCACATTTACTGCAAAGTCAAAGTACTTCGTTCTTCTTGAGGCCACAATGAATAGAAATAGGAAAGCCAAAATATGCAATTAAAATACCCAGATACTTCTTTAATGCCATGGCACACCATAAGCCAGGTAGAATAATTTTCATTCTAGTTTCTTATGTTTTCTTCCTGATGTCAACTGACTGTCATAACTGCTTGAACTCAGGGGCCCCACAGGGGTCTTGAGAACCTTGCTCCACCCCTTCTCTATTCGTATGGTATCATACCCAAGAATCCCCTTTGGGATTTGCCGTGTGTATTAAATAGGATAGCGCAGAAATGCTTTAGACTAAATACAGTCCTGATGAGTGCTGACTGCCTCTGGTCACTCCGGGTGTGTGTATCTGTGTACACTGTGCCAAGCTCCTAAGGTTTTTCCTTTGCTTTATGAAGACACACTGTTCTTAAAATCTTTGTCTAGCACGTGACTAATAAGATTCGCCTGTCACTTGGCCAATTTTATGGTAAGTCATTATTAAAAATTAATGTGTTTTTCTCCCATTGGCACGGGCATTCAGTGTGACTCCTCTCAGTTTCGACTCCAGTACCTTCTTTGTACCTTCTTCTCATGGAGGTTCCAAGGAGACATGCAATACCACAGACTCTCCAGAACTGGGCCTCCTTTGAAGCAGGGGACATGTATTTGTTCACATCTTAATGAAGAATGTGGCCAGCTGTTCAGTGGGGAGCACACAGCCAAGTATGCATTTTCACCCCACCATCCTTTCCAGATTCTTCACTTGGCTGTGAACTTCAGGTCCAGAGGGAGGAGACAGATGAAAATCAAATATCTTAAAGCCAGCTGCTCCAAATCAAGCAGAACAGACCCTCTTGGAGGGTGGCAGTTCAGTTTGGCAGGAATAAACCAGTAAAAGAAAAATAATTTTCAAACCCAGAGCTTC
>CABHPH010113412.1:0-18363 GCA_902168325.1 Peromyscus nudipes
AGTGGGTTCTCAACCTTAACTGATGCCACTCATCAAATGAGAGCCAGAAAGAGGATTCAGTCCTCAATTCAGAGTGGGACAATCGAGTCCACTTTCCAGAGACCAGCGTGCTAGGTCCCTGACCTGTTTGTGCTCCACAGCTCGGGTTCATTCTGCTGTTCAAAAACAGACTTTACCATTTGGCCCACAGGATTTGGCAAGCCTTGGTACAAAATGTAAGGAGATGACACCAGGAAAAATTAAAATTACAAAATTTAGGTCTCAAAATGTCAAGCCCTGAAGTGGTTCATTTTAATCCACTGTTCAAGTTTGAACTTCTGCCGGTGTGAGAGTCACCGTGGTGGTGGTGGTTGGGGTGGGGGGACGGCTGCAGACTGGCGGGGATCTCTCAGCATCACTTTCCTTGTGGTTGTGTTTATCTTTCTGTGGTTCTTGCCCTACAGGAAGTGGCTTGGTGGCAGACGAAGACCTTCCCACCTCCTCTCAGGCAGGTTCTGCCACCGACATCCTTGAGTAGTTGGGCCTTCTGATGCCAGCTGTCTGGGGGGCTTTGGCTCGCCTGTGGCTAGTACCTCCAGCCCTCGTTTCAATGTATGTGAGGTGACCAGCCCAAGCAGCAACTCAACTTTGCTGCATTCAAAGAACACAGTGAGGGAGAATGCTGTTGTTATCCCCATTGGTAGGTCCCCTTGCTGGCTCTTACAGTGGGTGAACTGCCCGGCTGTCCCACACCTGACTCTTTGAAGGGCCCTGTGGGCAGGAAAAATGAACGTTCTAGATGTGGCTCCCCCACCAAGGATGTGGGTTAAACTGATAAGAAGTCTGTTTGTCTATAGAACATTCATCTGCTTAGAGAAACGTCACACCTGCATTGGCTGCGGGTGCGCTGCTGGGCCTTGGTCCTTGTTGGTGTGGGGCTCCCGGAGCCGGACGAGACGCTTGGAAAGCCACCTTCCTCATGTCCTCCGGCCACCTTGACTCTGGAAACCATTCAGAAATCAAAGCCAGGCCCCGTCATCATTGCTGTGTAATTTTATGGAGTATATAAAATATACTTGTTGACTGGTACATTTGTGCAAAGACGGATATGACTTTAAAACAAGACATTGACATTCATTGTAGTTGGCTTCACAATAAGCTACTAAAAACAGTCTTCCATAGTAAGATTGTATTAGCGCTCTCTACACATGCATTTACAAGGCAAAACACTTAATTTGGTCTGCAATACCCAATATTTTATATACAGCAGTCTTTTATAAATCGCAAGTAGGCAGTTAGATGGGTCTGGTTTTGGAATATGTTACCATCTGTATTGGATTTTTTCAAAGAAACTCATATTAGCTCAACTCGTGTAAACCTGTGGAAAAAATAGCTGAGCCTTCTTTTCCCATCTCCTCTGTTAATTTACCTTGAAATGTTCACAGCTTAGAAACTACAGCCCACTGGGGTAGAGAGGGGAGTGGGCCTCTTGGGGGGATGTCCCAGCTCCCTTTCATAGCCCTTCCCCAGAGGGTATAACCTGTTCTGAGGAAACCAAGCCCCAGGTGCCCGCTGTAGCCCCGAGGGCATGCGTGACAACAGACCCATGGTAGTTCTGTCTTTCAAACAAAGCCCCTCTGGGCTGGGTGCAATTCTCTTGCCCCCAAGTCTTGGATTTTAAGACAGAGACATTAGAATCAAGGGGGAAAATGATGATGATTAAAAAGCCGTCCAGCAGGGAACACCACGAAGTGTGCTCATGCTCTCCACAGCACATGGGGCTCTGGGCATTCCCACAAAGCGTCCACGATGAAAGAAGCAAGAGGCAGAGGTGTCACAGGAGGGTGCATCTGACCGAAGAGGGGACAGCGTCACCATCAATATTGTTTGGCAAAAAAAAAAAAAAAAAAAGTTTAAACGCTAATCAGGAGACACAAGCAGCTGTAGCGTCCTTGGGGTGCAGGGTTCAGAACTGGCCGGCGCTGCTGGGGTCACACTGCAGGAGACGCACGATGGATGGGTCGCTTTTGGCCCCTCGGATGAATTCTTCCAGGGAGAGTTTTCCTAGAAAGCAAGAGGACCAGTGAGTGGCAGCCCATGGCCCTTTGCACTGCACATTGGGAGCAGCAGGAGCTCCTCAGTAGAAGCCAGGAGACCATGAGGAAGGGACCCCACTTCTCGTTCACCATGACGTTGCCTACCACTTGCAGGACACAGGGCTTGGAGTGGGTGTTGGCTTACCCTGACCTGAATCTCTGTCTCTACCTACCCCGCAGAGGCCCACTCAGTGTCTGAGGAATGAGTATCCCCCCTCGGTTGAGTGTGCCAGGCTCTTGAAGCAGCAGAGCTGTGGCGAGGGGGCCTTCGGCCACTCTGTACTGGTGGACTCCGGTTTGCAGCGGCCCCCTCCCCTTGGGTGGGCAGAGTGGGTTCTTTTGAACAAGTTTTTGAGGACAGCCACATCTTCTTCCAAAGTCAGGAGAATAAAGATGTGTGCCCTAAATAGAGGGTGGCCCACTGGTCCCTCGACCCGGGTGGTTTGAGAAGGAAGCCAGGGACCTGCTCCCTCGCCAATTTTTCTTTCTTTTTTGACATGGAGTCCCACTATCAGCCCAGGCTTCCTTTTGACTCTAGATCTCTTCCTCCTCAATAACGTGGATCCCAAGTCTCCCTCTTCTTCCTCAGCTTTCTTCCAGTAAAGGTTCTCTGTCACTGTCATTGTGGAGAAGTGAGCTGGGGATGCTTCCCCCATCCCTGGGACTTGCACAGTGGGCCTTTGAGTCAAGCGGCTCATTGGCTAAGAAACTGGGTACAGAACTGTTGGGTCCCTCTGCCCAGCTTTGCCCTTTTTCCTTTCCTGGAGACATAGCTCCATCTCCCTTTCCAGAGATGGGCACTAGGCCTCTCAGGCTCCTCTAGACCTGTGTACTTCAGTACCTCCTTAGTTACTCTTCCCAGCAACCTGCTCAGGTACTGCAGGGTGAGACTGAGGGGTAGGACAGAAGCATCATTTGAACACCCTGAGGTCTCAGGCGCCAGCCCCGGGGACACTTGGCACCCAACAGGAACTCTCTGCCCTCTTGCACAGACTAACATGTCGTCTTGCCTGGAGGTACAGAGGTCAGCAGTGAAACGCGAAGACTTTTAACTAAGGCTATGATGGCAGCAGACTTTACAAGACCCCTGCTCTGCTCGGGTGAGAAGGGACAGGGAACTCAGACCTGAGGTCCTGAAACCAAGCCCTGAGCTAACGCAGTGAGTCTTCTGGCTGCTCAACAATCCCCATCCATCCTTTCCACCGCTTCCATCTGCGTCGATTTCTTTATCTAAACAAATCTCTCTGTAGCAGAGCCTGGGCCAGTGTTGTCAGCTGCACACCGGGAATGGTTACCTGGCCAGGGCCCTTTGATCCTGGAGTCTCATGGAGAGAGGCCTTGTCACTGCCTGGGAGGCACAGGTCCTTCTTCTCTAAGGAGAAGGCTGGATCTTAAAGTCACCATGTTCCCCAGACTACCCAAACCTGTGGCTCATCATCAGCAAGTTCATTAACTGTTAAAACAATCCCATGCTGGTTTAAACTTTACAAAACAAACTGTGCTCTGAATCAAGGCACACGAAGGGAAACAGGATGTCGTGCGATTCTGCGGAGGAAACAGCAAACAGACTGGCTTGCACCTCGAAAACCAAGATTCTCAGGGAGCTGGCGCTCCACGTGTGGGAGGAGAAAGAGGCTTGCTGGATGCAGAGCCTTCTTTTGTGCACATCAGCATCACCTGGTCCATCTCCACACTGCTGAGAAGACTTGCTGAACATCAAGAGCTGTAGATCTGGGGCCAGTGAGACGGCTCAGTGTGGTAAAGTACCGGCTATATGAACCTGAAGACCTAAATAAATTTGACCCGGGGAACCTATGTGAAGGGGGAGGGGGAAAGCTGACTCCACAGAGCTGTCTGTCCTCTGACCTCCATGCATGCACCATGGCACACACATACAGGTCATGTAATAACATGTGTAACAACACATACAGTAGTGATAAAGAAAATAAAATCTGTTTTAAAAATGAGGGGCTGGAGAGACGGCTCAGTGGTCAAGAGCACTTACTGCTCTTGCAGAGAGAGGCCCAGTGTTTGAATCCCAGCACCAATGTTGGCTAGATCACAACCCCCTGTAGCTCCAGTTCCAGAGGATTGTATACACTTTTGTGACTTCTGTGGGTACCTGCATGTTCCTGGTGCACATAAACTCACACAGGCATGTGTATACATACACATAAATAATAAATGAATAAACAGTTTTCAAAAAGCTGTGAAGCTTTCGGCAGCATGGGTCAGCCTTGACTTAGCCCTGGAAACTCAGGCACTTTGGAACAGCCCTTCAAGATTTGGCAAGAAAAATAAGAATGCCGAATTAATTTTGAATTTCCGTTGTATAGCAAGCAAGTTCTTAGCATAAGCATGTCCCAGATATTGCATACAGACACAGTTATGCCGAGAAGAAGTCACTATTTCTCAATTGCTTGGGCCTCTTGTATTCTACTTGACAGACCAATATGCAGAAATCATTTTTATTTACTCATTTTACAGATAAGGTTTCCTTATGTAGCCCAGGCTATCCTCAAACTTGTGGTCCTCCTGTGTTACCACCAGAATTGTCTATGTTGTTTGAAATCAACTTTCCTCCCACTTTGGTTTGTGCATTCACTAGTTGTGTTTCACTTACAGGCAGCCCCGGGGTCTACCCAGCCCCGGGGTCTACCCAGCACTGGGGTCTACCCAGCACCAGGGTCTACCCAGCACCAGGGTCTACCAGCTTCAGTTCCTTCCAGCCCAGGATAGGTGGCTCTCACAGAGCACTTTATGTCAGTCCCTGTGGCTGACATTCTGTCCTTAGTAGAGTGGCTCTGCCTGGATTCCACCAGCAGGTTGGCACAAGCAAAGCCCTTCAGCCTCCTACCGTCTCTGTTGGTGTCCATCTGGCGGAAGATCTTTTCTGTCCTTTTCTCTGGGGTGGATTCGTCTTCAGGCATTTTCATGACAGAGGAAACCATTTTGTAGATCGCCTAGGGACACAAGCAACAGGGTGGTGAGATGGAAACGCGGTTCCACCCAACAGAAGCTCTACTAAGTGTCAGATGCCGGAGTGAAGGTTCCTGCCGTGGGGGGAGCGGGGTCCGCTCCTGGGCTTTGTGGCAGGACAGGATGTGTAGTCCCTGGTAGAAGCAAGGCCAGCGGAACTTGCTTTCCACCAGTGATGCTCACGGCAGTGCCACCTGGCGGAAAGCCACAGGTGCTGCTTCTGCTGTGGTAATGTATGAAGGAGTTCCCAGCAGTCGCGTTAAACTCTGAGCAGCGCTTGTGAGAGGGGCGGGGCTCCTACGGAGCGCTGTTGAATGTTGCTGTGTCTCACACTAGAGATGACTGTCCCTAGGCTTAGAGACAAGTAGAGCCTCTTGTGGTCATAACCCCGGCCCCTTGAGGATGACAGACACCCGAAAGTCTGTCGGGGCATGCCATTATCTTCTCTCCGGCAATCATTATCTGTCACCCCGACCATCCAGCACTGCTTTCCCCTGCAGTATGTGGCTAGGGGCTCATTTTCGCTGAAGATCCCAGTAGCTGTGAGAGGGAAACAGGGTGCTGTCAGTCTGGGATTACAATAACATTGCAATCTCAGGGTGAGACAGACCAAGTCCATCTGTAAAATATGACAGGAGAAAAATAATTTGACTGAAAGACTGGAAGCAGAAGTGGATGAGTCCCTCACCACCCACAGCCTTTGGCAAATGGCTGGGAAATGCTTGGGGGAGCCTCATTCATCAAAGGTACTTTGTATTTGGGAAGAGTAAGATGAAGTCATTGTTTTGATCTTCAGATCATGACTTCTTAATCAGATTCACTTTGGTCACCTCAGTCATGGGTGGGGGGAAGGGGGGAAGTGTAAGAAAAGGTAGATTTTGCCAGAAAGTTCCAGAAGTTTCTGGAGTTCTAGATGAAACAGGGCAACTGGGAAAAACAGGGAAAGAAAGACAACCAAGAAAAAGAGGGAATTCGGTGTGTGTGTGGGGGGGGTGCGGGGGAGAGTAGTATTAAGGGCTGTATTTCCTGCTCTGTATTCTTGTTTAGGATCAACCCTGTCAGAAATATCTAAAATATTGCAGACCTGGTCTAATCGCCGTCGGTGCAGTAAGAATGAAGATGATTCACGCAGCGGAGTTTCCTCAGGCAGATCCCATCCCTCAGAGACCCCTGAGGCAGACTCCCAGGTCTGCCAGAAGCATAGTCACAGCCCCTGCTGAACTCCAAGGCCATCCCACAGTGAGTCACTCCAGGACAGTCAAGGCCAGCACCGCGGCCCTGTTTAGGGTGACAGCTGTCACTGGGTAAACTCAGTCACAGCCAGCTCTCCTGAAACATGCTCACTAGTGCCCCTAGAGGCAAGACCAGAGTCCTAGTTAGTCCTCGTCCCCCACCCAGCTGGCTGGTTCTCTCAGGCCTCAGTCGGTGTCGCGGTCGGTCTGCACGACGGGTGGAGTACTACACCAGGCCGTTGGCCACAGAGGTGGGGACCGTTTAAAAGTGGAAAAGCAGAGACTGAGATCGCCAAGCTTTCCAGTTAACTTCAGACCAAGGCAAGATGGAACCAGTGGCAAAACACACACACACACACACACACACACACACACACTACACCATACATACTGCACACACCACACAACAAAACACAACATATACCACAACACACACACACCACACCACACACGCACCACATCACACACACACCACACCACAAAACACACACACACACACCATGACACACACATCACAACACACACACAAATCATACCACACACATCACACCACACACGCACACCCATCACATACACACCACACTACACACACACCACACCATAAAACACACACACACATACATGTACCACAAGACACACACCACACCATGAACACATATCCCACCACACACACACACATCACACTACACACACATCATATCACACTACACACACACACACATCACACTACACACACACATACATCACACACGCACACCGGACTTGGAGCATCTTTATGAGTTCCTAAGCTCAGGAATCTCAGGGCAGCAACAGCAGTGCCGTATCTGACCTCAGCACTAACAGCGCAGCATCTGGACCCCCTCAGTTCACCCAGCACAGTTTCTTTCAGGGCCAGCCTTGGCCCACCTCCGGGGTTGCAGAGGTGTCAGTTGGGGACTATTTATAGACAAAGGAGGGATTTATTGTTCCAGAAGACTTCAGCAGACCCATGATCTCTTCCGGATCTGCTCGTTCCTCTGCTGAGTCTGTTTTGCCTCTGGAAGGTTCCATCCTGGCTGGTGTTTGTGACTGGACCCAGGAGCATCTTTCGAGATGCTCTCCTGTGGCCACTGACAGTTCCCACCAACTTGGTCAATATGTTCACAATTGGGTTCCCTGGACCAGTGGCTTCATTCACCTCCTTTCTCATCTGAGTGTTCAAGCCCCACCCCCTACTCACGTACTAAGGACAGATGGAAATGTGACCTTCTTGCAGGAAGTCACGTATGCGCTCCTTTCCTTCCACCTCAGTGAGTGATCTCCTTCCTCTGCACAAACAAATGGCTCCATGCATCCTATCTGGGATCACTTCGCTCCAGGACGCCCTCCTCTGTGACTGGCAGTCACGCCTGGCTACTCATCAAGCCACTGTTGGTGCTGCCGCACGGTCTTGCATAGCCTTGGTTTAGAGATCGTGTCCGCCGGTGACTGTCCCCACCAGCTGCCTCTCCTGGACTCCTTCTCTCACTTTTCTCCTATTCTCCTCTGTCCTCAGAGTTTTTGTCTCCTTCTCTCTCTTCCACTTCTCTCTGCCTCTGTAAATGTGAATTTAACATTCATGGAAAAGCCCCTAAGGTTCGGAATCTGCCCACAGCTGCCAGTAGCCCCTCCCCGTGGACACGATGCGGATCCAGCACTGCGGACAACTTTAAGGACTGGCAGATTAGGAAGCTCCTGCACGGACACCGGCTGCTCCCGTCATGCAAGTCTCTGCTCTTAGTTGATCCTGGCCGCCCTTCTCAGTTCCCATTCATTGACCACCCACTCACCCATTCATCAATTTCTGTGTGAGTACCACACACCAGCAACTGTGACCGACCCTGCCTTTGTCCTCAGCGGTTTGACTAGGAACCAAAGCAGGCAGACCCTCTTAATCAGGGTGAGCGCAAGATCGCCGTGGGGCATGCAGAGGTGGCTGTGTGGTGTGATGAGATGTGACACACAGGGTTAGGGCAGGCCTCCCTGAGGGCCGACCACGGGAGAAAACATGGAAAAAAGTGAAAGGCCTTAACAAGAAGAGCATTTGACGGGCTTTGTCCTCCCACACCTCACCTGTCCTTTCAGAAAGAACTTGGAGGATACCACACTGCACCCCAAAAGTGTCCCACTTTCCAGGGGCCACCATTTAGATGGGTACAGGCACCCCAGCAATGCCTTAGTAGGGTGTCATGAAAGCCCTCATCCCCAGTCTTCTCAGTTCCCTCGCGACCCCTTAGAAACCCACTGAACTTTTAAGAACCCTCCCTTGGGACTTCGATGGCACCCACCAGTAACAACACAGAGCTCAGTCCCTTCACATTCCTGCCTGAGTGGAGGCTTCAAAGACAAGCAAACACGGGGTGTGATGGAGAGGAGGCCTGCACCCTGGCTGTTAGGATAAAGGAGTAGAGCCGGTTTCGGAGAAACTCGGCCAACTTATAAACATCTCCCTCTCCAGGGCACCAACCCCACAGGAACAGTCGCCAGCCTCCCACGACCAGCACCATCAGCCGCAGACTGGGCTCCCGAACGTGCAGACTTGGGAAGGTGAGGCTCCCTAAAAAGAGACTCACCTTTTCAGGCTTTGTTTCCAGGCTTTGCTATGGCAATTAGGCTAGATTTGTTCTTTGGGCACCAATTAGCCAATAGGATTAGTGGACTGATCCCCAAACCCATTTATTATGTGGTTGATGTCTTTCTTCTCTTCCCCAGAGCATGAACAACCAAAGCTGACTACTGCTGAACTTCCGTCTGGGGATCCGGGGCCTAGAGAGGAGACAACCCCGGGCATGCTCAGAGGCATACCATGTCTTTCATTAGCTTCCCTAAATGTAATGGGATTAAATCGTGGGGGAACCAGGCTACTTCCCCATTTTATGTTTAGCAGTGTCAGTAAGGGGCCTGGCAGAGGTGGCCTGTTTTTAATTAAGCTGGAAGGGTCCTGTTCTCGCCTCTGGGTAACTGTCCCTTTGGGACACTAAAAAGCCCAGCTGTGGCTGTGCCCTGGTAGGCTCTGGGCAGCTCCTCACCGTGGCTAGATGCTTCCTGCTTCTTTGTGGTGCTCCCTCCCTCTCTTCCTTCCTCCCTCCCTGCCTCCCCTCCTCCCTCCTTCCTTTATCTCCAAAGGAACAAGCTTTTAGGATACTGGTAAAGAAAGACAGGGTTGTGAACTGACTGAGGCCAGGCGCAGTTCTAAGAATCAAGGCATTTTCTCTGAAGGAAACCAAGCTGACTGTTCATGAGAAACGTTAGGGTCTTCCAACAGAGAAGCAGACACTCGGGGCTCTCTGATGCAGACTAAGGCCAGAGGAGCAGAGCAACGTTGACTTTGTAGATTACAGAGAAGGAAGTACTCGAAAAGATTTATATACCAGGAGAAAGGACCATGAAAACCTTTTGTGGAAATATTTTTGAAATACAATCAGTGTCTACATGTCTGGAATGGTACAAATCCTTTCTCATGCCTACCTGGAAAGGTAAACTAAATCAGCATCCTTCATGATATCCTGCTGAGGTATTTCAGGTACCATAACTGACAGAGAATAGCTCTCCAACCCCCTCTTTATGTGTATGAGTATTTGTCTGGAGGCCCGGCAAATGTCTGAATGTCTGACCATAGAGGCCAGAAGAGGCTGTCAGATCCTGTGGTAGTTTGAATGTAACTGATCCCCATAATCTCATAGGGAGTGGCACTATTAGGAGGTGTGGCTTCGTTGGAGTGGGTGTGGCCTTGTTGGAGGAAGTGTGTCACTGTAGGGGTGGGCTTTGAGGTCTCCTATGCTCAGGATACTGCTCGTGTCTCAGTCCACTTCCTGTGGCCTGTGTATCAAGATGTAGCCAGCACCACGACTGCCTGAAAGCTGCTATGCTCCCCACCATGATGATAGTGGACTGAACCTCTGAAACTGTAAGTGAGCCACCCCAATTAAATGTTTTCTTTATAAGAGTTGCTGTGGTCATGGTGTCTCTTCACAGCAACAGAAACCCTAACTAAGACAGATCTCATGGAACTAGAGTTACAGAATGCTGTGAGTAGCCATGTGGGTCCTGGAATCCACCTCCAGGCCTCTGGAAGAGCAGTCAGTGTTCGTAACCAGGGAGTCACCTCTCCAGTCACTCTTACTCCCCTTTCAATTAAAGATATCTCACTCTTATACTATATTTCATAAAGGTTTTACCTAGGAAAAATTACCTGTAAGTTTTTCTGCTAAAGGTAGGGTCTGAATCCACTTTGTATCTTTTTCCCTTTGTGACCCTGAGATCCTTGAAGATCATAAGCAGCAAATTCATACACTGATTCATGCTTCCTACACAATAGCTTACTGTTTAAAAGAGCCCAGCACCTTGCTCCGCCCTGCTGACTTCTGCCAGCTACTCAGGAGCAGGACAGCAGTCGGAAGAACAGGTCAGTGACCTGCCTCACAGCCATTCCCTAGATTCTGTTCCCAAGGCCCATTTCAGCCCTTGCCCCCCACCTTATCACCTCTGCTGCTTCAGGGGTGAGGAATCCCTCTGCTCAGGTGCAAGCCACACAGTCAGAAGAACAACCCCAAGGACAGGCCCTGACCCCAACCCCAGGGGCTCCTGCTGCTCAAGTGTGGGCCACACAGTCAGAAGAACAGAGACCCCTGCTTCACCAAAGGCCAGCTCCCGACTTAGACAGATACTCCCTACAGAATCAGAGGTCACATTGGCCCCTGAAATCTGGGCCACAAAGACTAGAAGATCAAAGTGGAAACAGAAACCAAGGAACAAAACACCCATCCAACAAAGCCAAACTCAGAAATCAGCACCTAGACCCAATCATCCCCAAACCAGGTGCCTAAACACCAGTGTAAAAAGACAATCAACAACAGCCAGGGCAATATGGTACCACCAAAGCTCAGCTATTACACAACAGCAAGACCTGAATATTACAACATAGCCAAAGCACAAGAAAAAAAGACCTTAAAACCAACTTTATGAAGATAACAGAAGTACTTAAAGAGGAAATGAAGCCCGGCGGTGGTGGCACACGCCTTTAATCCCAGCCCTCGGGAGGCAGAGCCAGGTGGATCTCTGTGAGTTCGAGGCCAGCCTGGGCTGCCAAGTGAGTTCCAGGAAAGACACTAAAGCTACACAGAGAAACCCTGTCTCGAAAAACCAAAAAAAAAAAAAAAAAAAAAAAAAAAAAGGAAATGGAAAAAAATCCCTTAAAGAAACAGAGGTGTAGACAACCAAACACTTGGAGGAAATCAATCAGTCCCTTAAAGAATGCCGAGAGCCAAGAAAAAGCAAACAGCTGAAGAAAAGTATCCAAGACCTGAAAAGTGAAATAGAAGCAATAAAACAAAAACAAAAACAAAAACAAAAACAAACACAAACTGAGGGAATTCTGGAAGTGGAAAATCTAGGTAAGCAAACAGGAACTACAGACTCAAGCATCACCAACAGAATAAAAGAGGTGGAAGAGAGAATCTCAGGTGTTGAAGATACTACAGAAGAAATAGATTTATCTGTCAAAGGAAATGTTAAATCTAAAAAACTTCTAACACAAAACATCCAGGAAATCTGGGACACTATGAAAAGATAAAACCCTAAGAATAATAGGAATAGAAGGAGAAGAACCCCAGCTCAAAAACCCAGAAAATACATTTAACAAAATCATAGAAGAAAATTTTCCTAACCTAAAGAAGGACGTGCCTGTAAGGGTACAAGAAGTTTCAGAACCCCAACTAGATTGGATTAGAAAAGAAAGTCCTTGTGTCATATAATAATCAAAACACTAAACACACACACAACCACAACAACAAAAAGAATATTAAAAGCTGTAAGGAAAAAAGGTCAAGTAACATTCAGAAGGCGAACTATTAGAATTACACCTGACTTCTCAATGGAGACCCTAAAAGCCAGAAGGTTCTGGACAGATGTGCTGCAGATTCTAAGAGACCAAGGATGCCAGCCCAGAGTACTGTACCCAGCAAAACTTTCATCACCATGGATGCAGAAAACAAGATATTTCATGACAACATCAAAATTAAACAATACCTATTCACAAATCCAGTCCTACAGAAGGTACTAGAAGGAAAACTCCAACAAAGTTAACTACACTGGTGAAAACACAGTTACTAGATAGATAATATCACACCAACAAAATCCAAAGAAGAGACACACACACACACACACACACCAGCCCTACCACCAACAAAATAACAGGAATTAACAATCACTGGTCATTAATATCTCTCAATATCAATGGACTCAATTCACCAATAAAAAGACACAGGCTAACAGAATGGATATGAAAACATGATCCATCCTTCTGCTGCATACAAGTAACACACCTTAACACCAAAGATAAACATTACCTCAGAGTAAATGGTTGGAAAAAAATTTTCCAAGAAAATGGACCCAAGAAGCAAGCTGATGTAGTGGTTCTAATATCTAACAAAGTAGATTTCCAACCAAAATTAATCAAAAGAGATGGGGAAAGGCACTTCATACTCAATGAAGGAAAAATTTACCGCGATGAGTCTCAATTCTGAATTTGTAAAGAAACATTACTAAAGCTTAAATCACACATTGAACTCCACACATTAATAGTGGGAGACTTTGCCACCCCACTCTCACCAATGGACAGGTCTGCCAGACAGAAACTAAACAGAGAAACAACAGAACTAACAGATATTACGACTCAAATGGACTTAATAGATATCTACCGAACAGTTCACCCAAACACAAAAGAATATACCTGCTTCTCAGTACCACATGGAACCTTCTCCAAAACTGACCACATATTCGGTCACAAAGCAAGTCTCAACAGATAAAAGAAAACTGAACTAATCTACTGTACCTTCTATCAGACCATTATGGAATAAAGCTGGGTTTCAACAACAACAGAAACTACAGAAAGCCTACAAACTCATGGAAACTAAACAACTCTCTACTGAATTATCACTGGATCAAGGAGGAAATAAAGAAAGAAATTAAAGACTTCCTAGAATTCAATGAAAATGATTGTACAACATACCCAGACTTATGAGACACAATGAAAGCAGTGCTAAGAGGAAAGTTCATAGCACTAAATACCTTCCTTCATAAAGAAATTAGAGAGATCTCATACTATCGACACATACTAACAGCACACCAGAAAGCTCTAGAACAAAAGAAGCAAATGCACCCAAGAGGAGTGGATGGCAGGAAATCATTAAACTCAGGGCCAAAATCAATAAAATATACACAAAGAGAACAATACAAAGAATCAATGAAACAAAGAGTTGGTTCTTTGAGAAAATCAACAAGATAGATAAACCCTTATTCAAATTAACTAAAAGGCAGAGAGAGAATTTCCAAATTAACAAAATCAGAAATGAAAAGGGGGACAACAGACACTGAGGAAATCCAGAGAACCATCAGTCATACTTCAAAAACCTGTACTCCACAAAATTGGAAAATCTAAAAGAAATGGACAATTTTCTGGATAGGTACCACATACTAAAGTTAAATCAACATCAGATAACTATTTAAATAGACTATAGCCTCTAAGGAAATAGAAGCAGTCACTAAAAGTCTCCCAACCAGAAAAGCCCAGGGCCAGATGATTTTAGCACAGAATTCTATCAGACATTCAAAGAAGAGTTAATAACAATACTCCTCAAATTATTCCACAAAATAGAAACAGAAGGAACATTGCCAAATTTATTTTATGAGGCCACAGTCTCCCTGATACCCAAACCACACAAAGACTCAACAAAGAAAGAGAATTACAAAGCAATTTTCCTCATGAACATTGATGCAAAAATATTCAATAAAATACTTGCAAACTGAATCCAAGAACACATCAAAAAGACCATGCACCATGATTGAGTGGGCTTCATCTCAGAAACGCAGGGATGGTTCTACATATGAAAAGCTGTCAATGTAATCCACCATATAAACAAACTGAAAAAACAACAACAACAACAACACATGATCATCTCATTAGACGCTGAAAAGGCCTTTGACAAAATTCAACACCCCTTCATGATAAAAGTCTTAGAGAGATCAGGGATACAAGGGACACACCTCAACATAATAAAAACAACATATAGCAAGCTGATAGCTACATAAAATTAAATGGAGAGAAACTCGAAGCAATTCCGCTAAAATCAGGAACAAGAAAAGGCTGTCTACTTTCTCCATATCTATTCAGTATAGTAGTTGAAGATTTAGCCAGAGCAATAAGATCATTTAAGGAAATCAGGGGATAGGAATTGGAAAGGAAGAAGTCAAATTATTGATATTTGCAGATGATATAATAATATACATAAGTGATCCCAAAAAACTCTACCAGGGAACTTCTACAGCTGATAAATATCTTCAGTGAATTGCCTGGATACAAAATTAACTAAAAAAATCAGTAAATAAAAAATCAGTAGCCCTCCTATAAACAAATGATAAATGGGCTGGTAAAGAAATCAGGGAAACAATACCCTTTACAATAGCCACAAATAACATAAAATACATAGGGATAATTCTAACCAAGGAAGTGAAAGAACCGTGTGACAAGAACTTCAAGTCTTTGAAGAAAGAAATTGAGAATATATTAGAAAATGGAAAGATCTCCCATGTTCATAGATTGGTAGGATTAACATAGCAAAATGGCCATTTTACCAAAAGCAATCTACAGATTCGATGCAATTCCAATCAAAGTCCAACACAATTCTTTACAGATCTTGAAAGAACAATACTCAACTTCATATGGAAAAACAAAAGACTCAGGATAGCTAAAACAATCCTGTACAATAAAAGAATTTCCAGAGGTAACACCATCCCTGATTTCAAGCTGTACTACAGAGCAATAGTAGTAAAAACAGCATGGTAATGATAAACAGACAGGTTGATCAATGGAACCAAACTGAAGACCTAGATGTAAATCTACAGACCTATGGACACTTGATTTTTGACAAAGAAGCCAAAATTATACAATGGAAAAAAGAAAGCATCTTCAACAAATAGTATTAATCTAATTGGATGTCTGCATGTAGAAGAATGCAAATAGATCCATACTTATCATCCTGCACAAAACTCAAGTCCAAGTAGATCAAAGACCTCAACATAAATGCATTGAACCTGATAGAAGAGAAAGTGGGGAATAACCTTGAACACATTGGCACAGGAGACCACTTCCTGAACAGAATACCAATAGCATAGGCATTAAGATTGACAATAAATGGGACCTCCTGAAACTGAAAAGCTTCTGTAAGGCAAAGGACACCATCAATAAGACAAAATGGCAGCCTACAAAATGGGAAAAGATCTTCATCAATCCCACATCTCACAGAGGGCTGATATCCAAAATATTTAAAGAATTCAAGAAACTAGACAGCAACAAACTAAATAATCCAATTTAAAAATGGGGTACAGATCTAAACAGAGAATTCTCAACAGAAGAATCTCAAATAGCTGAGAATCACTTTAAAAATGTTCAACATCCTTAGCTATCATGGAAATGCAGATCAAAATGACTCTGAGATTCAAACTTTAACTTGTCAGAATGTCTAAGATCAAAAACACAAATGACAGCTTATGCTGGAGAGGATATGGAGAAAGGGGAACACTCCTCCATTGCTGGTAGGCATGCAAATTTGTACAGCCACTTTGAAAATCAATATGGCAGTTTCTAAGAAAATTGGGAATCAATCTACCTCAAGACTCAGCTATACTACTCCTGGGTATATATCCAAAGAATGTTCCACCATACCACAAGGACACTTGCTTAATTATGTTTATAGCAGCTTTATTCATAATAGCCAGAAACTGGAAACAACCTAGAGGTCCCTCAAGAGAAGAATGGATAAAGAATATGAGATACATTTACACAATGGAATACTACTCAGCTGTTAAAAACAATGACATCATGACATTTGCAGGCAAATGGATGGAACTAGAAAGAACATCCTAATTGAGGTAACCCAGACTCAGAAAGACAAGCATGGCATGTACTCTCTCATATGTGGATATTAGCTCTAAAGTAAAAGAGAACCAGGCTCCAGTCCACAGACCCAGAGAAGCTAAGTCACAAGGAGGGCTCAAGGGGTGAGGGTGCATGGATCTCACTGCAAAGGGGAAATAGAATAGACATTGCTGTTGGATGAGGGGAGGGCTCTGGATGGGGGGTAAGGATGGGATCAGGAGGGATCAGGTGCGGGGAGGGTGGAGGGAGACAGTGCTGGGGGAAACTGGAACCAGGGGCATCTCTGGGATGAGCTAGAAACTTAGTGCAGTGGAAACTCCCAGGAGTCTGAGGAGTGGCTCTAGCTAAGACTCTCAGCAATGGGGAATATGGAGCCTGAACTGGCCATCTCCTGTAACCAGGCAAGACTTCCAGGGCAGGGACTGGGACACCAACACAACCTTTGATCTACAGTTTGTCCTGCGTACAAGATGTGCTGGGGTAAAGGTTGTGCAGAAATTGTGGGAGTAGTTAAACAATGACCAGCCCAGTCCGAGACCCGCACCATGAGAGGGAACTCACCCCTGACACTGCCTGGAGGGCCAGACCCAGAGGTGGGATAGCCCAGAGACCTAGGCTAGAACCAAACATGACTGGGGAAGAAAAGTCCATGGAATGATTCCTAATGATATTCTGCTATACTCGTAGACTGGTGCCTAGCCCAGGTGTTATCAGAGAGGCTTCACCCAGCAGCTGATAGAAACAGATGCAGAGAACCACTGTCAAACATTAGGCAGAGCTCAGAGAATCTTGTGGAGCCAGAGGGGTCAAGGACACCACAAGAAAACCCACAGAATCAACCAATCTTGATTCATAGGGGCTCACAGAGACTGAACCAATAACCAGGGATCCCGCATGGGGCTGACCTAGGCCCTCTGCACGTATGTTACCGTTATGTAGCACGGTGTTCCTGTGGGGCTCCTAAGAGTTGAGAGCAGGGAGGTCTCTGTGTTGCTTGCTTTTGGGACCCTTTCCTCCTATAGCATTGCCTAGTCCATCCTTAATAGGAGAGGAGATGCCTAGTCTCAGCTGCAACCTGATATGCCATGGCTGGTTGATATCCATGGGAAGCCTGCCCTCTTCTGAAGAGAAACAAAGGAAGTGGAGGAGGACTGGACGGGAGGAGGGAGGTTGGGGGGTACTGAGAGGGGAGGAGGGAGGGGAAGAAAGGGCAGTAGGGATAGAAAAACAAAATAAAACAAAAAAATAAACTAAAAGGGCCCAGCACAATACCTTTTCATCATTTTAAAGGTGATGGACATCTGATGATTTGTAGTATGTGGGAATTAAAGCCATACATGCACAGACTGAACAAATAGTGCAGATACTGTGCTTTCCCCTAAAGCTCTTTCTATGAAATACGTCTTTCAACGTGCCCTCAGACCAGCCATTGCCAAGCAGGGTGGGAAACACTGCTTTATGTTGCTTGGAATTCCACAGTGCATGTGTAAAAGGCCCTGCTAATTCCTATACTGAAGATACCCACTGAGTATGAATCTAGTCTTTCCCAAACTGGTTTGACCAATTCTTCTGTTACAAAGCACTGATAAAATTAGCACCCCAGAAAATTCTCTATGAGCCAAGACTGAGTCTGATGCTAGCTCCCTCTCCTGGTGTCCCTTGTTCCTCCCCTCTTCTACTCAGCAGAACTAATGATACACGATCCGATGCTTCTTCATGAGATTTCTTTTCCCAGTGGTGTCTGCACTGCGTCATCATAGGATGTTTATTATCTCTGTATGCTTTGGAGCCTGGTGCTTGCTTCACTTGACACATGCATGTTGGTTTTATGCTAAGCACAGTGATGGCACGATGTCCTTTAGATTTAGAAAGGGAAAGCATGGTCCAGGGCGACGAATTCACAATACAGATGGCAGAGAGACAGGTAATCATAATGGATGTTAAAATGAGAACAGAGAATGCTGCTTCCAGCCAGGATGCTTAGGGACTGGATTATCCTCCCATCTAAATTCATCAACAACAAAACCCCCAAACAATACAGGTCACATGATGGTACTGATTAAACTCATTGGGTCACAAGACAAAAGAAAAAGACATGGACGTGGGAAAATAACTTGGGTGGGGG
>CABHPH010113414.1:0-16109 GCA_902168325.1 Peromyscus nudipes
TTTTTTATCATTTTTAATCATGTATGTGTATGCTTTGTGTATGTGTTTGTTCAAGAGAGTGCAGGTGCTCAAGGAGCTGTAGCTGTCAGATACGCCTGAAAGTGGAGTAAGAGGAGATTGTGAACTCCCCAATATGAATGCTGGGAATCAAACACAGATCCTCTGTAAAAGCCATATGCGCCCTTAATGGCTGAGCCATCTATCTACCCAAAAGGAGCATTTTATCAATCATCGTATTTTTTTGCTTTTACTATGAAAAGGACACTTCAGATGGCATTACAGAGATAGATGAATCTTTCCAAGTGTGAGTCTCCCTTTCATCACCTCACTGTGTGTAATTGTAATCAACTTCTCAGATTTTCTAAGAGCATCAACAGGTGTAAGCTCTAAGAAAAAATCATTCTAAAAGAAAGTTTCTGACTATGTACAGCAACAGAAACATGGGCAACATGTATGAGAATGATGTCTAAGAATACTGGATAAGGGAGAAAGGAATATATTCAACAGGGATACATTTATTAACATCAATATACTAGCATAGAATTGTGTTTTCTCTTGAATATCTGTGAATCTACCTACACTGTGGCCCCAGACACTGTCACTAAGTAAGACTTGCTCTGCGTGTTACCCATGGGGGAATCTGGAGGTGTTCCCTTGTCTAGGCACACAGAGTCTAATGGTGAGAGGAGAACCGCTCTTTTCCATTCTGAGTGGAAGCTCTGATTCTGAGGAACACATAAATCCCGGGAGTATGCAATCTAAGGGGTGATATTCAGTTGCCTAAGTACAGGTGGGAATGAATACCACAACTAGAGTGCAGCCCAAGTCCTCATCAGAGTATACTGACATACAGGGACATCTAGCTCTAGCAGAATTGGTGGAGGTCCTATGATTGAAATATGTGAGCAAATGGCCAGTCTGTGCTAACTCAACAAAATTATAATACCAGATGGGAGTTATCAAACAGCAAGGATTATCTTTGTACTGGAAGCTCTTTCATGTTCAAGTGAATGTGACAATTCATACTTCATCAAAAACTTGGCTGACTTTATACTATATGTCACAAAGAACATACTTCTTCAATAGTCATTCACTTCTCTCTTCATGGCCCCCATAATCATTGTGTGTCAAAGTTACTTTATTACCTATTCCTTAATATATTTGCAGGTAATTTTTAAGCTACACTTAATAAACTACCAATAATAGTCAAGGAAATGTTACACTATTGGATATCATCATTTTTTTATATAACAAATAATGAAGCAAGATTACTTACATTGTATTCTAAACTTTTGATATCCTTATCAACTCAAAGAAAATACAATTTTAACATAATAACTATCAAGTTTCATGATACCACAGTTCATTTTATTAAAAAGGAGTGCTGAAAAAAGATACTGGTAAAAATTACTCCAATTTCAAATTTGTTAGCTGGAAAATAGAAAAGTAGATTGCAGACATATGGAAGGAATGTTGATGAACTCACTTTAACATCTGTATAGACATATTGATGCTATTATATTCTGATTATAATTGTGCTTTACATTTGTCATAGCAGAAGAGATGCAGATGTCTTATAAATGCTGTGATTTATAATACTTATGAAAAATAGAATGGAACAAGAAATTACTTGAAAAATAAAAATAATAGTTTGTACTTGGATCAGAAGAAAAATGATGGCTGGGCCTCTGTGCTCTGACAAAATTTTAGAATCAAGATTATTATTAAAATAATTCAATGAATGGTATCACCCGCATCAAGATTAAATTCATGAATTAGGGGATGACAAGATAGGTTAGGTCAGTTGCCATGCAAGCACAAAGAGCTGAGTTCAGATCCCAGTACTCCTATAAAAAGCCAGTGTGTCTGAATTCCATCGCTGGGCAGGAAGAGACAAAAGGATCCCTGACACTTGACAGCTAGATAGTTTTCCAGAATCAGCAAGCTCCAGGTTTGGTGAAAAACCCTCTATCATAAAATTAGGATGTTGATTCAGATGGCAGGGGAAGAGGAAAGGAAGTAGGGGGAGTTGGGGCAGGGGAAACAATAATCAGAATATACTGTATGAAAAAAACATCTATTTTCAATAAGATAAAAATCCTTAAAAGTAAAATGCAGACAAATTTAAATAATAGATGGCAAATGATAGAGAAAGATACCTGATCTCCACACTTACGTAAAAACACATGTATAGGCCATGCACGCACACTCACAGCTGTGTACATATGCATGAACTTATACACATATATGCACTTAAAACACATGTGCATACACACATATAAACTATCAAATACCAAGAGATTCTCAGTGGTAGGAATCTGTGCTCCCCTGCCCAGCTTGTGCTGGGACTTAGTTTATCTTGAGCTGGCTCAGATTTTGTTTATGCTGCCACAATTACTGAAAATTCATATATGTAACTGGCCTGTTGTGTCCAGAAAATACTGTGTACTTGAGGTTATCTGTCCCCTTTTCTATGAACATCCCTAAACCTTGGAGGTGGGGAGGATGTGATGACTGTATGTTGTTCAGTGTTAAGCACTCTACAGCTAAGAATAAAGTTTTTTAAGATTTACAAAAGTTTCCACTAAAAATAATGAGACCAGTGACTTTCTAATTTTAAGGAAGTTATTTGAAAAGGTTACTAATATGAAATCAATGGTTTAAACATTAACCGTCAAACATCTAAACTTGACAAAAACCACAATGTAAATTTCAACTACTCTTATAGTCTCAAATACGAACTCAACCATGGGTACCACAATCTTAGAAGTGATTCCTTAAAACTTGCCATTAGCATCCTTCAAGACATCCTGTCAAATAAAACCACCTGTCTATGGAATGTTTGTGGAAGAAGCAAGATTGGTGGTCTGGAGTGCAGGTCACCTGTAGAGCAAGCCCCTAGTATTTGGTAGGCCCTGGGCTTGATCCCTACCACTGACACCAAAACAAAGAAATGAATGAAATGGGGTTTTATTTGGTAACCTACACCTTTAATTTATTATCCCATTCTTTCAAGTAATGGGACTGGGTACTTAGGGAAATATATTGCCCATGATCCCATCTGTGAAATATCAAATATGCTCCTGATAGCTAGAGGAGTAAACTAAGGCAAATTATTACCAGGACCCTACCTAGCACTGACAAGTCTAGAAATTCTCTATTTCTTTTTAGCCTGTTTTTCTCTTTCCTATCTTTTAAATGCATTGCTTTCTACGTGTCTGATGAATAATTAATGTTTACACTTAACATATACTTAACATCCCTTTACACAGCACAGTGAGAAACAACCATTTTACCACCTAATAAGCAAATAATTTACAGTGATAAGATGTCCTTTATAAAAAAAATTCTTTATCCACAGATAGAAAGTCAAACAGAAATAACCCATTCTGTTTAATCTCTCCTATCCTAAGCCACTAGAAAGCCAGCCTTCATTCCCTTAAAAGGTTCAGCTCTGGGAGAAAGACTGGCCTCTTTGTTCAGACAAAGTTGGGATCATTAAAGCCTATTAAACAGTGATTAGAAATGCTTAGAATCTTTGGGGTTTTTTTTGGTGGGGAAAATAAGAAATAAATATGAATAAACATTTAAAAATAAAAAAATAAATATAAACCTACAAAAACTGAAACAAAATATGAAAAAGCTGGTTGCTTGCTGTGGATGTTTTTCTGTATGCTATGAATATGTGTTGCTCTGATTAGTTGATAAATAATGCTGTTTGGCCTATGGAAAGGCAGAAAGACTTGAAGAGGAAAGAAAGAGAAAACAGAGGAGAAGCTGATAGCCACTGCCAAGAGAAGCAAAATGTAAAGGTATCAGTAAGCCACAAGCCATGTGGCAAAGTATGGATTTATAGAAATGAGTTAATTTAAGATATAAGAGAAATTCAGTAATAAGCCTGAGCTAATGGCCATACAGCTCATAAATAATATAAGCCTTTGTGTGTTTACTTGGTGGGAGAGATTTGTCCTGACTGATGGCCAGAGGGGATACAGGAAAACTTCCAACTGCAGTTGCTTTATAGGCAGATTGCTGAAAATCATAGTGACCAGATATGTCTTCATAGGGCAGAAGTCTCAATATATAATGTGCTGTGGCCACATATCTAGAGGCATGTTAGACAGCTTGTGTAAGTCTTTTGTCACCAGAACTGCAAGTAACCTCTTCAACTCTTTATAAACTGAAAGATAAAACACAACTCACGCTCAAGTGGAATAGTGAGGTTCTTTCAGGTATACTGCTGAGAATTGAAAGACATGTGTTAAAGACACCAAGAACTCTGAGTCCTTTTGATCATCCTATAAAGAGGGAAATCTGAATTCCTCCTACTACCATGTCATGATTACCATGTCAGTTATATTTCATATGTGTAGGATGTTTGAGTCTATTGAAATCTTACAGCTTTTAAATTTTTGTTGCAATGTAAGTCATAACTCCAAGTGAAACTTCACTCTCTTACTCTCAAGTACTACCCAACCATTTACCTGCTTCTGGAATAATTTATGTTGGACACACCTTACAGTATTCATAATGCCTGCATGAAGTAAACAACAACTATATCAAGAAACATCAAGGCTGCCAACTTTTTCCTAAAAGAATTATTCTCTGGATTCAAATACATCTAGAACAAATGTAAATAGCCAAGTATTTGTACATTTATGGAGCACATAAGTCTAGGTTAACTCAAGTTCCAAGTAGAATGATGCCAGGACAGGCTCACAAGGGAAGTGAGACTTCTACCACATTTGGAGAGGAAGGCAGTATCTCCATTACTTTCTTGTGGTGTTGGAAAATACTCAGACAGACCAACCTCAGAGGGAAAAGGCTTACTTTAGCTCACAGTTCAAAGATGCAGTCTATTATGGCCAGGAAGGTTCACCTAGTTTCACAATCCGATAAAAGAAAAAAAAAAAGAAGAAATAAAGAAAGCGCTACTTTTAATTAGGAAGTTCTTAAGTCCTTTGCATTGATTTTAAAAAATAAGTTCACAAATACAATTATAAATGCTGGTCTATGATCATTCCTTAAATTGTGAAGCAATTACTGCTGGATGGAGGTGGTCCCTCAGGAAACATGAAATGCGCAGTTCACTTGCATTTAACTGATTTAAGGGAAAGAAAATAATAAAATGTTATCTATTAACAACTGAAAAAATAAATGTCCTTTACTGTTTGAGAGGGAGGAACTCAGAATTCTTGATTTTGTGGCTGTGTTCCTCTTCATCCGCTGCATTGTCCAGTCGGCCTGCTGTAACTAAAAGAGGTCAAGAAGAGCGAGTACAGTGATACTGGAAGTGGAAATCTCTGAGAAGCGTTCCTTCTCTCCTACAGTGAACAGATGAGGAACTGAGGAAGAGAATGAGAAGTCAGGCAGATAGCAGCAGGTCAAAGTCACTCTGCCTAGTGAAGTTCAATATCATCATTGCCCTACTTAGGCCTGGATATGATAAACACCATGACTGAAAGCCACTTAGGGATGTAAGGTTTATTTCAGGTTATAACTTACCTTTCCTCCTAAAGAGGAGTCAGAGCAGGAATTCAGGGAAAGAACCTGGAGACAACAACTGAAGCAGAAACTGAGGAGAAATGCTCTTTGCTGGCTTGCAACCCATGGCTTATTCAGCCTGCTTTCTTATATGTTCCACAACCAAATGCCTAGGATTGGCACCACCCAGAGAGGGCAGGGCTTTCCCATGTTAATAGTATTTAAGAAAATGACCCCACAGACTTGTTTAAAGACAGTTTCTCAATTGAAGTTCCCTCTTCCCAGACGACTCTAGCTTATGTCAAGTTAACAGAATAACTAGCCGCCACAACCACATTGAAATCAGCATTTGAAAGTGTTCTGCTCTTCTTTCCTCTTCTTTATTCACCTCACTGCCACTGCCACTGCCCCTTCTCTCTCTCTCTCTCTCTCTCTCTCTCTCTCTCTCTCTCTCTCTCTCTCTCCTCTTCTCTTCATCTTCTGACATCCTTTGTTTCATTATGCAAAAGAGTAAAAGTATAAAATGATGACATTTATAATGTAGTTCTTCAGAGCAACTTTGGAGACAGTCTCACACATCGTTGCCAGCTACCAAACAACAAAGCATTGATTCTTCTGAAGAGTCTAAGGAAAACAGTCATGAATGAATATACGAGTCAATAAAGAAAAGAAACTCATCCACAATTATAAGATATTGGCAACCTTCACAGTGTCTTACATCCCTTTCACCCTAGAATCCTTTGTCTACAGCCACCCAGCTTTGTGTGAAAAAGCTGATCAATGTATCATCACCTGAAATTCAAGGGTGTCCCTGTAATTATTTTATTTTTATAATTTGTAGCCCTTTGGTTAAGAGCACTGGCTGTTTGCTTCTGCTTGTCACATGTGAACATGATGCCACTGTTTCTGCCTGGCAGTCACGTAGATCACTCATTGTACATGAGCTTCAGTTTCCATGGAGATAGCTGCACAGCTTTGCCATTGTGCTTCCCCCAGTTTCCCATAAGATGAGCTTCCTCAGCTACAGCAGGGCCTCTCTAGCCATCGGCAGTCAAGGATCATTTTATCTTATTTCCAGACCATCACACCTTTTGATAGTTGGTCTGCTCTATGTGACTTATATGCACTCATGTCATATATGCCCAGCCATGTTAACTGTCCTGCTTTCTTTGTTCAGTATCTGGGTCAATTAATCAAATAATCTCAGCTGCAATAAAGTCTAACCACTAAAAAAGTACCTAAAAAATAGTTTCTGTTTTTGTAATTTCCTTATTAGTGGCCATTGAAATGGAGTTTGTTTCCTAGCTACAGATTTCTAACTGTACTTTAATTTATATTAATTACTTAATTCATATCTAATTCACAGGACCTGTATTATTGTTCTCTCTCTCTCTCTCTCTCTCTCTCTCTCTCTCTCTCTCTCTCTCTCTCTCACACACACACACACACACACACCCTGAAAATTATTTTAAAATATGAAATTTTCAAAACTTGGTAAAAACGCATTTGGCTTTTTAAAAATTATACATTCCTAATTCGCAGACAAAAACTTTATTTTATTAGTTTAATTGATAAAGGTTCAGACACCTGTAGAGTTTAGAGGAACAAGAATGTTTTTGTTTATGGTATGCTTCCCATGTGAAGACATTTGCAGCTGGAAAGTATAGGGACCGACAGCTGTGACAAGGAAGAGAAACACAGCAGTCATTCTGACCTATTCTCTCTCGCAATACATAAAATCCAGTTTAATCCTAGAAGGTTATCTCCCAAATGCAATTGAATTTCTTTAAATATACTATCTATACCATGGTCCAAACTGCTGGGAAAATCTCTTTTATACTACACCATTCCGTTCTTCATAGTGATCTCCCCAGTTAGCCTAGTGGAAAAAGTGCTTACCCCACCAGCATGAAGATAAGTGTCCCAAATCCCACAAAATACATAAAAGCTGGGCAGGTTTGGAGGTTATCTCAACTCTCAACTCAACTCTCAACTCTCATTATGTGCAAAGGGGATCCCTCTGGCAAACTGCCTAGCTAGACTAGCTGAGATTGGTTAGCTCCAAGTCCAGCTCCAGTGAAAGTGTCAGTCTTAGGAAATAAAGTGGAAAGCAATTGAGGAAGACAAATTATCTCAACTTTTCACATCAATGCCCCAATGGTACATATACATATGCACCTATGTATATGCAAAATATGTACACACAGGAGTGTGCACCACACATATACACATGAAGAAAAAAAAAGATCTCTCTAATTTATCCATGATTTTCCAAAGCATTTGTCACCAAACATAGAAGTTTAGTTTTTCTAAAATGAAAAATAGCTCTCATCTTGTTCTGCTTGAATTAGTTCTACACCTGCCTTGCATTAAAGATGTGAAGTCTACAGCTTTCTGAGTGTTAGATATCACCTATCAGAATTGAATGGGAATGAAGTTATGACAAAATTGAGTTTAACTGGTCCCAACTCATCCATAATATGCTCATAAGGCTATCTCTCAAATCTTACCTCTCACCTTTCGTAAACACTTCAACCTCACTGCTCCTCCTTATTTCTTTCAAGATCTCCCGACCCCTGACACTGGCATTTCCCCAGGTTGATCATTTTGTTTGGAATTCATTCCCATTCTTCAGAATAAATTAAAATTAATTACCCAGATTAAAAAGGATTATATTTACATTTCTCCACTATAGCATGCAATATATTTTTCACATGTATTTTTAATATATGTTTTTGTTATTTAAGATTAAAATATAATTACATCATCTTCCCTTTCACTTTCCTCCATTCAGCTCTTCCTTTGTAAACACAACCCCTTGTTCTCTCTCAAATTTATAGTGCCTTTTTCTTTCATCATTGTTAACACACACACACACACACACACACACACACACACACACACACACTCCCAAAACATTTGTTCAGTCTATATAATGTTACTTGCATATATATGATTTCTCTCAGCTGACAATATGCTCTTATATAATCAGTTAAGGAAGGGAAGGAGTTTTTTTTTTGTGAGGCTGCATCTCCTAGAAATGTTGAAGGAACTATACCCATGAATTCTCAATAATGTGGTTTCCTGAACAAAATCAGGTCAAGGATATACCAACAAACATGCTAACATGGAAAGGGGAATATTTTCACATTTCGAATTGATTCTAGATCCACAGATGTCTGTTACCTGTTTAAATAATCCTAAAGAACACATTTTCTGAAGTCTTCTCCTTTGCTCTGTGTCTTACTGCCAAGTTTTCCATTCAGATTTTTTCATCCTCTCCCCTTTATACCCTTCCTGAGACACTCCATATTCCTGCAAGTGTGTGTGTGTGTGTGTGTGTGTGTGTGTGTGCGTGTGTGTTTGTGCATGTACATGTGAAGCACTGAAGTTTTCTTTCTACCTACAACTGAAATCCTATGTTTGGAAGTAAGTTTGCTTTGCTCAAATGTGTATTTTGGTATAAAGTCATCCTTTCTGAAATGTTAGTCCATGTGATCATGAAGCCTTTTGAATAGATGCCTTAACAGAAGGATATTAACCAAAAGAGAATAACATGGAGGAAGTAAGGTATAAACAGAAAACAAAAGCATGAAGGCTGCATGTGGCTTAATGCTGGAAGACTGGAAAACATTGATTGGTCTCTCTAGACAGAACCAGAGGTATTATGGAACATGTTAGAAGAGAGGGTGAGAATGAGAAATGAATGGGAATGAAGTTATGACAAAATTGAGTTTAATTGGTCCCAACTCATCCATAATATACTCTTAAGGGTATTGCAGTAAATTGTGTGGTATGCACAATACAATTACAAATGAAAATGGGAAGCAAAAAAGGTCAATGATAGTTATTATTAAAAATAATAAATAAAAGTCTATTATTGTGTGAAACAGTCAGCATGTGACCATTTACAGACCCTCCATTCCCAGTGATATTGTAATCAGAGGTGGAACCCCACAATTATCCATGAACCATGCCAATAAGAATGACAATTAAGGAATGAGTGAAAATTAATTTGCTTATCTATGGAAATTAACTAGAAGAAAGTGATGAAATTATATAGAGAGATAATTCAAAACTCGTTTCATGTGTAAACTTACTCAAAGATGAAGGGGAAAGCTGAAATTTTAATTGCTTTCCCCTTTAAATTCTGGTGTACAAAAGCAATATTCATAGTCAAAGGACAAATTATTATGTCAGCCAGCCAGTTGGTCAGTTAGTTTTATCTGAATGTCATGATTGTAATCTTGGAGAAATCCTTTTCTGCTTACTAAGTTTTGTCAGGGGTCTAGTTTCTGTTTTGTCAGCAATTCTGTCTTTAGTTTGTTTGTTTGTTCTTGAGATATGATCTCAATATAAGATCCAAGCTGTCCTCGATCCTGTGATTCTCACACCTGGCCTACCTGTACTGAGATAACAGATATGCTTGAATCCTTGTAAGGTCTCACTCTTCCTCCTTCACCACAGGTCACTGTGAGGCTGTACCTGTGACAAATACCATGACTGCTTCTCTGTTCTCTTGTTCTAATATCCAATGACCTGTCTAAAGTGAAACCTGATTGTCATTTCCTCATCTGTCTGTCCAATTGGTGTTTACAAATAATTAACATTCTTGGACCAAACTTTAAAAAGTCTTTCATGAGATCTGATTCCCACTTATTTCTCCAGCTTGCTCATTTATTTCTCCCTCCTTTCTCACTTTCTGTTCTGGCTAACCTGCTCTGCATCCAAGCAGTCTCTACCCACTTGTTTTTATGCCGGATTCCACAGGATTCCCAGGCTCTTCCAGGGGGTAATGCCTTGTCCATTCACTGGACTTCAGCTTGGATGGAGAACTTCATGAGCACTCATTGATCACCTTGGGGTTCCTTCTCTGTGCTCTCATGGCATGTATCAACTCCTAATTATCTTTTACTTTGGAATGGTAACAAAGTCACCAAAAGCTCCCAGGGGTTGGATCTTTGCAGTGATAGGATTTAGCTGAAGTCCTAACAGATGACAAATTTCTTATTATTGTTTAAATAAAAATAGAAAAAAAAGCAGCTATATAAATTGGGTACTCACTTTATACCAGAACCAAAGATAATAAATGTTTTATGTATCTGTTAATATCTATTTTTCAAAGTATCTTTATAGAATAGATATTATCACTTATGTTTATATAAGAAAAAACATGGGCACAGAGAATTAAATCATTTGTCGGCATCAAATAACTAATGCTGACTTGAAGGCCTAACCCATGTCTCTTAGATACAGAATTCTATTCTTGTAGACTATATTATATCTTTTTTTTCCACACAACTATATAAAACTTTGAGTTACACTAGTTTGACTGAACTCCAAGCAAGCTTGAAGACTCCAGGAAATATGCCAACTGCCACCTTAAATATGTACATTGACTGTAGAAAGCATTGAAGATAACCCAGAAGAAATACTATATGCTTTTACATTGTCAAATTTTTTTCTTAGCAGTGTTTCAATAATATACATTTTCTCCAATTAGCAATTTCAGGATTTTAAATGTTGAAATGTTTTAGCTTCATGGTACTAAATTGAGGAGCATACTTTTTAAAAATTATTTTTACACTTCTTGTGTTAAGGACTAAAGACAAAAGTTGTGAGCTGACAGTTGTCAAAAATATGCTATATGTAAGTAAAGGAATGCATAAATATTACCAATTTGATTGGTAAATTTTATATTAATTGTTAAATCGTACAACTACTTTGCATTTCACAATACTAAGATGAGGCTTAGAGATCAGATCTAGTCTATAAATCTAAGTCTATTTAATTTTCCATCTACAAGTTAGAGGGTGTGGTAGTTTGGATATAATTGATCCCCATAAGCTCACAGGGAGTGGCACTATTGAGAGGTGTGGCTTTGTTGAAGTAGGTGTAGCCTTATTGAAGGAAGTATGTCACCATGTGGATGCAGACTTTGTGGTCTCTTTTGCTTAACCTTCCCTCAGTTTCCCAATCCACTTCCTGTTGCCTTCTGATCAAGATACAGACAGCACCATATTTGCCTGTGAGCTGTCATATTCCCTTACATGATGAACTGAATCTCTAAACTGTAAGCTGCCACTTCAATTACAAGATTTCCTTTATAAGATTTCCCATGATCATGGTGTTTCTTCACAGCAATAGAAACTCTAAAAAAGACGGAACTAAGTACCAGGAGTCTGGTATTGCTGTGATAAGCCAGACCATGTTTTTGTTTGGAGTAATATGGATTTGGGTACTCTGAGTAATGAAAGTAGTGGAGTCCTTTAAGAACTGCTTAATGGGCCATAATAACAGGAACTTGAAAGACAGTGGTGCTGAGCGTGATTTGATGAACTTTGGGCAATTTCCTCAAGACTTTTCAGAGAAGAATTTTAGTATGTTGCCTGAAGATCGTTCTTGTGATATTTTGGTGAAGAATGTGGCTAGGTTATTGTTGTTGTCATTTCTCTTGCCCTGTCAGAATAGTTTGCCTGAGATTAAAGTGAAGAGTTTTGTATTAATTCCATTGGTAGAAGAAATCTCAAAACAGCCTAGGATAGACTGTTGTATGGTTATTAGTCATAACTCCAACGAAGATTTATAATGAAAAGGAGCAAGGTGAGAAAATATAAAAATAAAATGTACAGATTGAGAGAAGGGGCACCTGGAAGTAGAATAGAGCTAAAACCACTGTTAAAGGAGATAAAGTGATTAAGAAATGGAATAAAGGGAGTGACGACCACAAGGCAAGATCCCATGCAGCTAAGTTTCCAACTTGTGAAGGGAATTTAAGAAAAGCTTAGAGCCTTGTGTGGTGGAACACACCTTTAATCCCAGCACTGGGAAGGCAAAACCTAACCTGTCTCTGAGTTTAAGGCCAGCTTGTCTAGAGATGTAGTTTCAGGACAACCAAGTTTAGACAGTGAAGGACAAAAGAGTAATGAAGATGTAATTGTACAAGGGGCCATATTCCAGCTGCAGTAAGCAGCAGAATTTGGCAGCTTTGGCCATGTGGTTCTTGAATTATGGATAGAAGAAAGGGGCTATAGAATTCGTCCCCAAGACTAAAGAAAGCTGCTGAGACCAGGCATGTGTCAGGGGTGTCCCTGAATGGAGGCCTTTTTGTGAAGCTGTGAATTTGAAGTCTGGATTGCCTTGGAGACTCCAAGATGCTGGAGATGCTAGAGCTGTAGGATACTTGCCAAGGAAGCTACTAACAGGGAGTAGAACTGTTCCAAGAGAAAAAAGTATGTTACAGTCAACAGAGCTGAATGGAGTTGGAGATCTGAAGAGTGTTTCAATATCAGGCATGGAGAAGCAGAATTTAGAGTTGGCCCAGCTGGTTTTTGGTCTTGCTTTAGCCCAGTGTTTTCTTGCTATGCTCCTTTCCCTATGTTGGGAATAGTAATGTATATCCTGTGTCATTATATGTTGGAAGTATGTGATCTGTTTTTTTTATTTTTATTTTGCAGGCAATTTCATTTAAGAGATTGTATGAATCTCAGAAGAGATTTTGAACTTTAGATGTTGAAACATTGTTGAGACTGTGATAGACCGTGGGGACTTCTGAAGTTGGACTAAATGCATTTTGCATTATGATATTGTTATAAGCTTATGGGGGCAAGAGAGTAGAACGTGGTAGTTTGAATGTAATTGGCCCCTATAAGCTGATAGGGAGTGACACTATTTGGAGGTGCAGCTTTGTTGAAGTAGGTGTGGCCTTGTTGAAGGAAATGACACTGTGGGGGCGGGCTTTGAGGTAGGTCTCTTTTATTTAAGCTGTTCTCAGTGTCCCAGTCCATTTCCTGTTGTCTTCTAATCAAGATGTAGCCAGCACCACGTCTGCTTGCATGCAGCCATACTACCCTCCATGATAATAGACTGAACCTCTGAATTGTAACCTCCCATCTCAGTTAAATGTTTTCCTCTATAAGAGTTGTTGTGGTCATGGTGTCTCTTCACAGCAATAGAAACCCCAACTAAGATACAGGGGCAATCAATTGATAAATAACTAGTGGAAAAGAATTTGTAGAGTGAAATTTCAAGAAAATTGTGAAAAAACACATTTTAAAACACTATTCAAAATTCAGAGGAAAGATTCCCTATTGTGAGCTAGGGCCTGTGTCTATTCATGAGTCTTCAATGCGTAAGGGTTTTAGAGGTAGAAAACAGCCTGTCAAACTCTGTGTCAGAAATGAGTATTAATAATATTCTCTCCAAGAAATAATACAACTAAAATTGTATTAAATTTACTATTGGATCTCATGACTCTTATTATTCCTGTATTTTCTATTCTCCAGAATTTCAATTTTATATCTCATTAAGATTATTACAAGAGGTACAAGAAAATAAAGACAATTTCAGATCTGTTTTAGGATATATCCTTTTGAGTCCTGTGAATAAATTCATTTGGCAAAATCTTCCTCCAGGATTAACTATAACAAAATAATCTTAGTAATGGTGTCTATCACCTGTTAGTTCTTTCATGAATCAAAGGCTAAACTAAACATTTATATGCATTATTACATAAAACAGGATTCTCTCATGTGCTCATAAAGCACAGACCATCCTCATTTGGCACGCAGGACACTGAGCATCCTAAGTGAGTTCACAGAGCCTAGAACTAATGTATAAGTATTTCTACCAACTTGTAGAAACAACAAGTTTGATATTACTACCAAACTGATCAGACTTTCTTCCTTGGTACCTATAAGATTTTTGCTTTGCAAAAAAATGTCTCTTTTTTTTTCAGAAGACTTAGATGTCTCTGTAAATGCAACAACAAGAGAAAGGACTAATGAGGCTTACCTTTAAAATGTTTGACCTTAAATATACCTAGAAAATTAGTCCTACTCTGATGACAGCTGACACCTCCCTAGTGCTTGCAAGTCTCATTCTACTCCAAGAATACTAACATTCATATTTTGCATTCCTAACAAGAGCTGGACAGGGCAAGGAAAACAAAAAGTTCCTTATCACAAAACTTAAAGAAACATAATAGAAAGTGTCAAGCTCCAAAGACTTAACTCCCAAATTTGAGAAAGAGAACCTGACTTCCTTAAATAACACCCCAGGTTACCTCCTTTCTCTAGCTCTAGTCCCACTTTAATTTGGACAATTTTAATTTAAATTCTGGCTTTGGGTTCTTTGGTTTAGAAGCCTAAGTGGAACAAATCTCTTAGCACTGATCATGCTAACAAATGTTCTATTTTGCCTTTCAGAAACATTATTGATTACACAGAAAAAAATCTCTTCACCTTCACCAAACTATTTTATTTTTCAGAATATTTTCAAGGGGAAAAAATGATAACTGTGTTAGTATTGAAATTATGGCCAGTAGATCACATTTACATTCATTAGAGAGTGAGCATTCATTATCTTAGAAAATATGTGTCCCATGAACAGAGACAAGTTTCTAAACATTATTCTCCAAAGTTCAATGACAAAATAATAGTCTATGACATATGAGAGATTGTGCGGCTTGTGCAATATAAATATAACTAAATTAGAGTGCATCAAAAGGTTGTGGTGTTTTTGTTTATTTTGCTGTTGTTGTTGTTGGTACTCCTTTAAGTTGTTCTTAAATTATTTACTTAATAATTTAGATGTTTTTCATGTTCAATAATTTTAAGATTTAAATTTTTGTGTGTGTGTGTGTAACTGCATGCCCACACATCACTTGTGTGTAGTGCCTTATGGAGGTCAGAAGAGTGCATTGGATTCTGGAACTGAACCCACAGATGGTGGCTCTGGAAACTGAGCACAGACCTTATGTGGGAGAAATGAATGGGGATGTTGAGACTGTCAACTCAAGTTCATGATTGTGCTTTCTCTCCATGAGTGAGCTTTCCATACTTGAACTTCTAATTTTCCATTCCCACTGCAGACACTTTTGTATCATGAGAAAGGCAATAGTAACCTCTGTTGGAAGTGGTCTGCCTTCTAACTATGAACTGACAAATTTAACCACTGTTTAAACAGGAAAAGAAAGTTTTATAACAACAGGTGTATGATCATTGAGGACATATATATATATATATATATATATATATATATATACATATATTACTAGATTTGAATCATAGGCTTTCTAGAGCCAGTTTAGCTTCCTGCCTTTTATTTAAGGGACTATGCTGAAGGACACATATGTAGTGTGTGTGTGTGTGTGTGTGTGTGTGTGTGTAGATATGCATCTATCACACAAATGTAAAGTTATGGGAGAACTTGGAGGAGTCGGTTCTCTTCTTCCACCTTTTGGGTTATGGGGAGCTAATCCAGGTTGTCAGGCTTAGCAGCAAGAACCTTTACCTGCTCAGTCATTCTGCCAGCAATCATACAACATACCTCAAGCCTCCATTGTAATGATGACCACACAATCATCCAGAGTCTCTGCCCTTTCATCGCCCAGTTTCTGACCCTGCCATTATCCAATAATGCAAAGTTTTTATTTGCAGTTGGTTCACTTTTCTCCAAATTATTTTATTTATCTCTCTTTTCTTATTCTCTGTAAAAAAACAACCTGCCAGTTTTGAGGCACACCTACACTTTCTTCTCTTGACTTTCTTTTTGTTTCAGCAAGTACTCGGACTGCTGATAAAGAGAGTTTGCCAAAAGGCCAGTGACATGAACATTTTTTTTTT
>CABHPH010113415.1:0-14175 GCA_902168325.1 Peromyscus nudipes
TGGTCCCAGTTGGTCATAGGTTTAAGGGGTGTGGCCTTGCAGGAGGAAGTGTGTCACTGAGGGTGGGCTTTGAGGTTTCTAAAGACTTGAGTTATTTCCAGTGCTTTTTCTCTGCTTTGTGCTTGAAGTTCGAGATGTGTGCTCTCAGCATCCTGCTCCAGTGACCATGTCTATCTGCTCCACCCTGCCATTACGGGCTCTAACTATCTGGAGCTGTAAGCCAAAATAACTCTTCTATAAGTTACTTTGGTCATGGTGTTTTATCACAGCAACAGAAAAGTCACTAATATCACAAACCAAAAATTAACAAATATTGTCAAGAATGTGTAAAACTTCAAAACCTTGTGCATTGCTGGTGGCAATGGAAAGGGTACAGTCCCTTTAGGACAAACCCTACTGTTGCAGAATATTTGTTTACACTGTAAAGATGTGTCTCTGCCTAAGGTGACTTCTGAATGGTTTAATAAAGAGCTAAATGGCCAATAGCTGGGCAGGAGAGAATAGGTGGGACTTCCAGGGAAAGAGAGGAAACTACTGAGAGGGAAGAAGAATCTAGGCATGCAGGAGATGCCAGGGAGACACTGAAGAGGTCAGACATACAGCACAGAGATAGAGATAACCGAGCCAGGTGATAGAATGCAGATTAAGAAAAGCAGGTTAATTTAAGTTATAAGAGCTAGTGGAACAAGCCTAAGCTAATGGCCAAGCTTTCATAATTAATAAGAAGTCTCCGTGTCCTTATTTGTGAGCTGGTGGCCAACAAAAAAGCTTCCTACAGCCTAGGAGTTCCTTCAAAGGTTAAAACGGGAGCTGGAGAGACTTGCTGTTCTTGCAGAGGACCCTAGTTCAGTTCCCAGTATCCACATTGAGTGGCTCACAATTGCTTGTAATTTCAGCTCCAGAAGATACTATGCCCTCTCTGGCCTCTGTGGGCATCCATATACATGTGCATATATATTCTCTGTCACACATATATGCATAAATAATAGCAAAATAAATATTACATTTTTAGTGTTAAAACAGGGGCTGGGTTGATGGCTAAGCAGTTAAGAATACATACTATTCTTGCAGAGGATCCAAGTCTAGTTCAGTTGCTCCAGGTGAAGGAAGACAGAGATCGGAGGATCTCAGAGGCTCCAGACAAAACTACGAGCTTCAGGTTCATGAGGGACACTCTATCAAAAAATAAGATAGAGAGCAATAGAGGAAGACACCTGATGTTGACCTCTGACTTCAGATTCTCATACTCACACATACAAATCATACCTGAATATTCTTAGCTTCATTAATTATAACAGTCAAAAGGCAGGAACAATCCACCCAGCTCCACAAACTGATAAATGAAGTGCATTTGGCACATCAACATTGTATTGGCCGAGTTTGTGTGTCAATTTGACACAAGCTAGTGTCCATAAGACCAGCTGTAAGGCATTTTCTCAATTAGTGATCAAGGGGGCGGGGAGGCAGCACATTGTGGGTAGTGCCATCTCTGGTTGATGATCCTGGGTTCCTGAGCAAACCAGGGGAAGCAAGCCAATAAGTAGCACCCCTCCATGGCCTCTGCATCAGCTCCTGCCTCCAGGATCCTTTGAGAACCTGCCTTGACTTCCTTCAGTGATGAAGCAATGTAGAAGTGTAAGCCAAATAAAGCCTTCCCTCCCCAACTTGCTTTTTGGTCATGGTGTTTTGTTGCAGCAATGGACACCCTGCCTGAGACAGACACTATGGGATGTCATTTGTCTATGAAGAGGGCTGATGTTGCAGCAAGGGAGGAAGACTGAAAACATCGTCTACATGAAAGAATCTCTTTGTGAGAGTTTGCATGCTATATGATTTAAGTTAAACAAAATAGTCCAAATCGGCCATTCTACAGGGAAAGAAAGTCAGTGCATAAGGTTGTGGTGGGACAGAATGGGTAAGAGAGCCAAAGGGCTTAGATAAAATGATTTAAAATGTTATAAACACGATCAGGGAGATTGTTACAAAACTGTGACTCTACATAATAAAAACGAAGAAACAATTCTGTGGGTCACTCGGATTTAGCTCCTGTCTGGGTGATATGAACAAATAAAAATTTCCCTGAAGATCAGAGGACAGAACAAGCCACTGGATTAAACATAGAGGCCAGGCAATGGTGGCACACACCTTTAATTCTAGCACTCAGGAGGCAGAGGCAGAGATCTGTCTGGATCTCCGTGAGTTCAAGGCCACACTGGGCTACACGAGATTAATCCAATCTAAGAGAGAAATGAAGCCAGGCAGTGGTGGCACACACCTTTAATTCCAGCACTTGGGATTACACACCTTTAATTCCAGCACTAGGAAGATTGAGACAGGAAGTGATATGGCTGGGCGGAGAAAAGGCAGGAGGAGACAGGAGCTCACTCACACCCTCTCAGGCTGAGGAGTTAGTGAGGTAAGAGGTGGTGGCTGTGGCTTGCTTTGCTTCTCTGATCTTTCAACTGATATCTGGCTCCAGTTTTTATTATAAGACCATTTAGAATTCGTGCAACATGTGACTTCAGGAGTGTTACTTCCTCCATAGGCAATAGATGGAGGTAATAGTTTTCACCTCATGGGGTTGTAAAGACTAAAAGAGTAAATACAGATTAGAACAATGTCTGAAAATAAAAATGAAAACTGCTTTGTTGTTTATCCCAGTACAAATATCTTACTACAATATGTATTGGAGTGTCAAAGATAAGGTATTTGCACAGAATATATACACATACATATGATAAAACCTTTGAAGTTATCTTTTCCCTGGAATAATCTTTTATTTATTTGAGACATGGTTCGATGTAGCCTACCCTGTCTTGAACTGTCTATAAACCTAGACCTTCAATTTCTGATCCTCCTAATTCCATCTCCAAGTGCTGTAAGATTACAGGGCTGACTTGTATCCAGCTTTTCTTGTAGTAATTTTAAGTATACCATATTCGATACATTTTAAATATTAGGCATTTATTTTGATAATTCACATTTTTTATTTTTCCAACTAATTGACATTTATAAAAAGATTTATTGAGGGTCTGGAAAGATAGCTCAGGAGTTAAGAGCACACATTGCTTTTGCAGAGGACCAGTTTGGTTCCTAGCATCCACGTGAGGTGGCTCACAGTTCAGGGTAACTCCAGCCCCAGGAGATCTAATGCCCTCTTGTGGTCTCTTTGGGCATTGCACTCACATGCACAAACCTATATACAGACACATACACATAATTTTTTTTCTTTTTTAAAAAATATGGAACGCTTCACGAATTTGCGTGTCATCCTTGTGCAGGGGCCATGCTAATCTTCTCTGTATCGTTCCAATTTTTTAGTATATGTGCTGCCGAAGCGAGCACACATACATATAATTTACAAATAAAGAAAAACTGAAAAATTCCTTTGTTGTGAGGTGGAATGCAGGAATATGGGTCAATTAGTAAAACCTGCTTAGAAATAAATGGAGAAAGTTAGGGGGAATACAATTAAAATTTGAGTCAGTTATAGAAGTAACCTACTATTCATACAAACCTAGTAAGATTAGTAGCACTTAACACTTAGAGAAAAGATACTGACTGTAGTGCTTATTTTGGGTCAAAACAATAACATTGGAAGTCTGACCTGAGTCTGACTCCTGAGGCTCATTCACTTTCCTTCTCAACAAAATGTGAATAAAGCACAAATTTAACTCTGTATAATGTACACCTTACCAGAGTACAGTGAGGCAGGCAGACAGACAGTTAAATTCAGACCATGTAAGAATATGCAAACTTGCCTGGCGGTGGTGGCGCATGCCTTTAATCCTAGCACTCAGGAGGCAGAGGCAGGAGGATCTCTGTGAGTTCGAGGCCAGCCTGGTCTACAGAGCGAGTTCCAGAATAGGCTCCAAAAGCTACACAGAGAAACCCTGTCTCGAAACCAACCCCTCCCCCCCAAAAAAAACCCAAAACCAAACAACAACAGCAACAAAAATCAGGGCTTTCCATTCTGGCATTCATGTTTTTGCTTTCAAAGCGAAACTTTTTTTCCCAGTTTGACCCAATGGGCTTCCCGTCGTCACTGTCTCTAGGCGCGCATGCTCAGAAGCCCGCTAACCTTCGCCGTTTACTTCCTGCTGCCTTGAGAATGGCGGCTCGCGGCGTGGGGCTTTTGACCCGTTTGCCCCTGCATTCCCAGAGAAGGAGCCGAGTCCAGCGTTCTATTTCCAGGCACCTCAGTTGTCCCGGGACTGTAGCCGCGAACTTCGGGAGCGAAGAGCAGCCTTCCGGGGGTGCGGAGACAGGTGACGGGGTCGGCGAGGCGGGCGGAGGGCGAGCGGCACGGGCCCCGGGGCCGGATCTCTGACCTGGTGGAAACCCAGGTGGAAGTTTCGTCACTGTTGAGGACGACTCCCGTGCACAGCAGTGAGGTTGTTTAGGCCAGGATCAGAGTTGGCGAGTGCTTTATAGTTCAGCACAAAAAACCGTATGCGGCGGTAACAATAATAGCCAATATTGCTTCATCCCTGACCCCAGTGTATCTGATTTTGATAATCTGTCTTAGGGTTACTAATGTTGTGATGAAAGACCATGACCAGAAGCATCTTGGGAAGGAAAGGGATGACTTAGAAATTTTCACTCACAGTTCGCTGAGGGAAGCCAAGGCGGAAACTCAGACTGGTCGGGAATCTGGAGCATGAGCTGATGCAGAGGCCATGGAGGAATGCGTTTACTGGCTTGCTCAGTCCCCTTTCTTATAGCACCTAGGACCACCAGCCCAGGGTGGTACTGCCCACAATGAACTAGTCTCTTTGGACATCAATCACTAATTAAGAAAGTGCTCTGCGGACTTGCCTGTAGCCTAGTCCTGATAGAGGCATTTTCTCAATTGAGGTTTCCTCGGCTCAGATGACTCTAGTTTGTGTCAAGTTGACATAAAACTAGCCAGTGCGATGCCCATAAGATGTCGCTGAAGGCTGAATACACCAAAGCCTACTGAGCAGCCAGTTTTCCTGGCTCGCAGAACCCTCTGCCTATGAAAAGATCTGTTTGTTCTTTTGGCATTTCAGTACAACCTGTTTGGTAACAGATTTTTGTCCGCTGTTTTAACAGGGACCTTCTAAATGTATACACCTTGTCTATTGAGATCCTAGTCTCATTGAACCTTTCTTGTGTCCCAAGAACTTGTTTTCAGAATTCTTAGAACAACCTTGCAAGAAGTTTGCTGCATGTTGAAATAGTGATTGGATTGGGTTTAAGAGAAGCTGCTTCTGTTGAAAGTTTTTAAGAAACCTTGAAAATTCAGATAAGGATTCTGTCCAAGTCTCTTGTATGGTGGCTTAAGTTTGAGAGCACTTTTATATGTTCTTTGGGACACAAAGCAAACCTGTAGAGTAGAACAAAGGGAATTAGTAATACTTCAGTTTTTTTCTGTTTTCATTTTCTGTGTGTGTGGTGCATGTGTGTGTTCATGGTAGCCTGTGTGTGGGCACGTGTGTGAGTAGAAGCACACGTGGGTCCGAGTGTGTGGTTGATGTGGAGAACCATCAGTACTGCCCTTCCGCCTTGTTCATTGAGGCAGGATCTCTCAATCAAACCCCAGAGCCTGAAGAAGTGACTTGAGTCAGTAGTTGCTCTGGGAACCCTCTGTTTCTTACAGGTGGGCCTGCATGCCTGGCTGGCATCTACTTGGGTTCTGGGGATCTGAATTATGGTCTTCAAACTTCTGTGGCAATCACTTACACCACTGAGCCATCTCCTCAGCCCTAAGACTCCATTTTATAGATGAGAAGAAAAACAAAAGCAAGTCTGACTTTCAAGTTCAAACTTTCCCATCCATACAGTGGCAGAAACAGCAATCAAACTCTCCTGACTTTGAGGCCATCCTCTTCCTTTACTATAGATTGTGTTGCACATTTGCATCATTAGGATAATGCAACTGAATAAATACGCAAGGACTCTTGAGGGGCATAGCAAGTAACCAGATGGCTCAAAAGAGAAGTAAGTGTATCTTAGCTCTTATTAAAGTAAGAGGTCAAGAAGAGATTGATGCTTCCAATTTGTACAGTCTTACACTGTTGACCTTACTTTTATAGCAAGCAGTTGAACACCCATTTAGACTCAGAGTGAAGATGAGAAGCAAGAATGTCTAAGGTAATTACAACCAAAAAAGTGGCGAGGTGGTCCAGGCAGAGGCTACTGCATAAAAAGAGATGAGAATGAGGACTGAAGAAGAACAGGAAGCTCAAATTGACAGGAAGTAGAGTAGTCTCCGGCCTTAACATGGAAGAAGATGGTCTTGCAGACTGTTGAATAAATATTACGTAACGATCCTATGAATTGCACTCCTTCATAGATACTGAAGTGGGGGAATACAGAGGTGGAAGACAGTCTACTGTGGAGTGTCAGAAGTCTTCACACACCTGAGCAAAATTTGAAGGCCGAATGGAGGTTGGCCAGACAGAAAGTGAGCAGGTGGGCATTCCAGCAGGGGATGAAAGGCAGGAAGTTGTTAGCATGTGATGGTATTGTGTGTCCAGTGCCATGTGTGAGAGCAGAGGTGGAAGACACTGACATTGAGGAGAGGAGGCACCGTGGGCTGTGGTGTTTAGACTTCAGTTTACAGGTAGAAGAGGTCCTGTTGGCAAGAGTGTGGAACATTGATCAAGGGACAAAACAGGAGTGCCTGAGACCAGCTCTGGTGTCAGGCTGTTGTGGGCACAGGCCTGAGATGAGTGTTAGAATGGAGTGGAGTGGAGAGGGCACGCATGAGAGACTGTGTCTTCAGCATCTAGTACAGGAGGGAGAAGAGTGAGTTCTACTTGTTTGGTCCCTCACCAAAAATGATGAGCAGGTCAAGGCCAGCATTCTCTGTGCCTTAAGAGACTTGGCTTTGAACTGGCTCTGAAGAGGACAGTTTTGGATCCAGCAACTTGTGCTGTCATTAACCCAAATCTCCCTCTTTTCTGTGAAAATATGAAAATGTACTTTTCAGACCTAGTTTATGTTGTAGTGAGGATTGGACCCAGGGCCTTGTGCATGCTAGGCAAGTACTGTACTAACTGAAGTCACATCTCCAGCCTTAGATTTTAATGTTTTAATTTCCCTGTGATAGAGTACCTAATCAATGGAAACTAGGTATTAATTGTTTTGAGTGGATCAAGATTTTAGATGGAGAAAAATCTTTATAGTAACTTATTACAGTATGTTAAATGCCTTGAGATCATTGCTTGATTACACTTAGACTTGTATTAATTTCCTTTGGGTTTTTCAATATTATAGATTGTACAGGTTTTGTATGTATGTGTTTGTGGAAATGTTAAATGAATGTTTTACTTTCTTATTTTTGCTTTTAGGGTCTTGAAGAACTGTTTTCAGCAATATATCTCAAGTATTCCAAATCACATTTTTAGTGATAGTCACAGAGAACAGTAAAATAAGCCAAATGTAGTGACGCACACCTTTAATCCCAGCACTTGGGAGGCAGAGGCAGGAGGATCTTTGAGCTTAAGGCCAGTCTTGTTTACATAGTGAGTTCCAGGCCAATCAGGGCTAGAGTGTCTTAAAAAAAATCATTAGATAAATATTGAAGGCAATCTGTCGTAATAAACTTTAAAAAGAAGAGAGGCTAAAACATGCAGCTAGGCTAACAAGGGGCTCATGGCCGCCAAGTTTGATCACCTGGGTTTGGTCCCTAGAAGCCACATAGTGGAAGAAGAGAACTTATCCTAAAAGTTGTCCTCGGACCTCCACATGTATGCCAATGCATAGGCACATATGTGTGCACACAGTAAATGAATAAATTTTAGATATATGATTAGGATAAAATGGTTTTAATCGCATGTATAATCTTCATATACTTAAATCAATATATGCTTTAAATTTTATGTGTATTAGTAGAAATGTTTTGTCTCATTTGTAGGCTCTGAAGACCAGACCCTCAAAAAGAGATTCTCTGAGGTGCAGAAGGAGAGAAGAGAACAGGCTCAGCGGACTGTTTTGATACATTGCCCAAATAATATCAATGAGAAAAAGTTTCTCAAGTATTTATCCCAGCATGGACCAATTAATAATCATTTCTTCTATGAGAGCTTTGTATGTATCTAAATACCTGTCTAACTTGGTGGTTATGCTTTTGAAGGTAGTTTTTGTTGCTATTTGTAGTGTGTGAACAAAGATCTCTTGCTATTCTACCTGTTCCTTGATTTCTTTAATGAGGCTTCTCCTTTTTGTGTATGAGAAAAGAAATCCTATTGCAGTGTTTTAGAATTGTTCCTGGGATGTAGCTCAGTAATTAAGCATTTGTTTGGCATACTGGAGACCCTGGGTTCAGTCCCCAACATTTCAAAAACAAAAACAACAGCATCAAAGCAAGCCCGAGTTGTTAGTAACTTTCAATGGAGTGATTCCATAATCTGAAGACCTTAGTGCAGAGGTTCTCAACCTTCCTAATGCTTCGGTCCTTTAGTACAGTTCCTCATGTTGTAGTGACCCCCAACCTTAGAAGTATTTTGTTGCTATTTCATAACTGTAATTTTTGCTGCTATTATGAATCATAATGTAAATATCTGATATACAAGATATCTGATCGACCCATGATTTGCGAGCAGCTGCCCTAGAGTCTAGTGCTGTAGATATTGACAAAGGGATCTGAGCTTTGCTCTGTGCTGTCCTGTTACAATGTTCTTTTCAGGGTATTATAATGTTCCTTTTCCTAATTTACTTGTAATGAGTTGTCTTAGAAGTATATCATTTATAAAATTTGAAATGTAGTATTTTGTAACAGTATAATTGTTTTGGGAATGCTGTGTTAATGTGTTGAATATAATATTGTGAAACATGTTCTTTTTTTCTTTTTCTTATGCCTTTCATACAGGGTCTCTATGCTGTTGTAGAATTTTGCCAAAAAGACAGTGTAAACTCATTGCAGAATGGAACACATACTCCAAACCAGAGAACAGAGCCTGCAATTCCATTTAAGTCACGTTTCTTGAACTTAAAGCTGAAGAATCCATCTAACCAGATACCTGAACAGTCATATGCACAGACAAACAACCAGTCACCTCCTTCAAGCAAGAAACTCTTTGAATTACTGAGTTACGCAGAAAGCGTAAGTTTACATGTATACTTGAGACTTAAGTGTATATTCGTGCGTTAGAAAAGTTCTGATACTCAGCTCCATTATGGTTTAGTAGGTACAGGGTTTAGTTTTACGAGGTGAAAGGAGATAGAGGTGAATGATGAGGATCGATGCATAGCTCTGTCAAGGATAGCTTTCTGCTAGGAGTTGTAGATGCAGCCTGTCGGCTAGCTGTTGAGTTTAGTCTTTGAGGTTATCTTGATAACTGCCAAGGGATCTCAAAATTCTCGTATGTTTTTCCTCCTGATTTCTTTCAGAGCAGTGAATTGCAGTCTTAAATGTCCTCACTACAAGCCATTCTTGTATTCATAGACTTTATCTATTTGGTCAAGATATACTTTAAAACATGTATTTGCTTGGCTGATTTTTTTTACAACTCTTAATTTTATTAATGAGTGGAATTGCTTTAAGAAATTCTTTCTACCTTGGGGCTGGAAAGATGGCTCAAAGGTTCTGAGCACTTGCTGCTTTTGCAGAGGACAAGTTGGGTTCCCAGCACCCATGTCGGGTACTCACAACCATTTGTAACTCTAACTCCAGGGGATCCGACCCTTCTTCTGGACACTGGGGCAGTTTTCTCTCTCTCTCTCTCTCTCTCTCTCTCTCTCTCGGACATACATATGTGCATGTAATTAAAAGAAATCTACACTACAGAATTTGTTGAATGGAAGATAAAAGTCTCCCCTCTGCACCTAGCAACTCTCTATGCTGTTGTGTGCCTTATTGGTAAACCACGGATTGCCCAAGTGGGGGCCCTTTTGGACAATTCAGATGTTTCCTCTCTTTTTAGTGTAATAATTGTCTACATCGTGTTCTGTAAATGCTAAAGTATCTTATTTCTAGTTTTATATTTTTATCCTAGTGCTTTTATTATTTATCAGACTTTTAGCTAGGTTAGTGATCTTTACAAAGAATCAACTTATTTATCTAAATACTGTTTTTTGGGTTGATTTTCTGATTTTTAAAATTTTGCTTCTAGGGCTGGAGAGATGGCTCAGAGGTTAAGAGCACTGACTGCTCTTCCAGAGGTCCTGAGTTCAATTCCCAGCAACCACGTAGTGGCTCACAACCATCTATAATGAGATCTGGTGCCCTCTTCCAGTGTGGTGCCCTCTTCTGGTGTGCAGGCAAACATGCAGGCAGAACACTGTATACATAATAAATAAATCTATTTAAAAAAAAAATTGCATCTAGCCTCCACATTTCTTCCACTTCATTGACTTATTTTTTGGTTAGTGCTCACTTCCCTTACCTGCAGGACTGTTTTCAATAAGGGCATTGAAAGCTCTGATTTGTGGTTTAATATTCTACTCTAGTGCAGTTTTGGAGTCTTGATTAGTTTAACCCTTAATATCAGTCTTCTAAGGAGTCAGTGGGCTCATTTATGAAAAATGTGGGACTTTTAACATTTGAATTTCAGTGTTTCTTGCCCTCTGACCTTTGTGCTTGTTTTGACCTCTGTTGGGGTACTTTCTGACTTTTTCTAAAACAGTGTTGTATGCTTATTGCTTACAAAGAGTAGTTTAACCAAATTGTATTTTGCTAGTGCTTTTGGTAGTATTTTTAAGAATCAACTTTTAAGGGTGAGGGGATGGCTCAGTGGAAAAACTGCTATGTAAGTGTGGGGGCCCAGGTTTGGATCCCTAGCACCCACATGAAAGCAGCATTGTGGCATGTGCCAGTAATCCCAGCACTGGGATGGTGGTGTGTCTGCGGCTCCCTGGCCAGCAAATCTAGCTAAAACAGTGATCTCTAGGTTCAAGGTAGAATCCCTGTCTCAAAAAGTAAGACATCCAGTGTTGACCTTTGATCTCCTCGTGAATGAAGAGGTGAAAGCTCCTGTGTACACTAACATACCGCATATACACCTCCCCACACACACCCCACATACACACACGTACACATGTGTGAGTGCATACATGCAAATACTTTTTTTTTAATCTACTTTTAAGACTGAAGAAGAAAATAATTGTATTTTTAAGGTAAATCTCCAAAGCCATGCAGATGACATTATTTTACAGACCTCTGTGTGTTTTGTTGCTTTCTTTGGCCAGCTAGATGGACGATCAGCTGAACACGCTCCTGAAGGCCTTCCAGCTCACAGAGGAGAATGTCAGGCTCCGCCATCTCACCTGCTCCCTCATTGAGGACATAGCTGCTGCGTATTTTCCCGGCTGTGTTGTTCGGCCCTTTGGCTCCTCAGTGAACACATTTGGCAAGTTAGGATGTGATTTGGACATGTTTTTAGATCTAGATGAAGTTGGAAAACTCAATGTTCACAAGGTAATAATTATTTCCTTGCACCACTATAAGAAATTAGAAAATTTGGGAAATCTTTGGATGTAATAAAATTATAGCTATTGATTTCTAACTTAGTAAAGATGACTGAAAAATGAAGTCTGTCTGGATTATTTGGAGTTGTAAAGTATTCCTTCATGTTGTCTAACGTGGGCCACATACTGTGTCTCTTCTGCATGTGCAGGAAAGTTCTCTTCCTCAGGGTTTGAAGCACTGATGTTCATGTCTGTACACAGAGGTGTGTTTCAGGGATTAGTACCATTTTCATTTTGCCAGCTGCCTTCTTTTACTTGTTTTAATTTACCTGCTGTGTTGATAGTCACACGGTCCCTTATGTACTTTCAAATAGACTTTTGAAATATCCTGTTTTCTACTTCTTTCTGTGTGCCACTTGGTATTGTGACTGTGGGCCTGTCCAGGAGTTATCTTAGAGTGGAGTTTCGTGTTCTCACAATCTTAGATTGTTTTGCCATCCTTGAATGGTTCTTGTTAGCCCAGCCTTGAAAAGATTTGTCTCTTAGTTTTAAGGCCGACTTCTACCTCAGCCTTCTTGAAGCTAGCCTTTCTTTTTTCTCCACCCTGCTTACAATTAATCACCCCTGCTGTCTTTTTCGTACCTTGCTGGTGTTTCTGTCTTTAGGGTCGCTTCCTGTCATGTTAGGTAGTGGCCAAAGTGACTGTCTCCCTCTGTGTCAAGCTGAGCAGGGCAGGTGTGTGTCTGTGATTACTTCATTACAGTTCTAGTCATGGCGTCCGCAAAGCTGTGTATGTTCGTGGAACTGAAATTAGCCAGGAGTAGGAAGGACAGCGGATTTAAATGGGCCAGATTTAGTAAGACTAACATGCTTTGGAAATTGAGTTAAATTCCTGGCATGGGCACCTAAATTATGTGACACTTCCGTTTATTTATTTATTAGACATATTTCACAGAATATGTGACTCAGCCATTTAAAGTATACAATTTTGTATTGGTGCTATTATTTCTGTATTTGTAGAGTGATATAACCATCAGAAAAATGAAATTTAGACTCTGTTTATCACACCAAAAAGCACCATCATAGGTGTTCGATTGGGCTTTGGAGCCAGCTGAAGAGTCAGAATTCTGCTTACTAGCAGGGTGGTCTGTTGTGTTTTTCATCATCTGCACCTTCTGTAATTACATTGTTTTCTTTCTGTGCAGGGTCTGTTGATCTTGTTGGCCTACGTGTTCTCTTGCTTTTTATATTGTTCATCTAAGCTCACTTACGCTTTGGTAACAGACAGTCTCCGGGATCTCAGTGGGTTTTCCCATCAGATGTCTGTCTCTCGCTGAAGCTGAATCCGGGGCCAGCACTCTCGTCATCACTCTTTCCAGCAGCCAGGCTGGCTGTCACTCGTCTCTGCCCGTGTTCTTTTTGTCATTGAAAGCAGTGACGAACTGTAGAGAATTGAGATGTGGCCCTCTATGGATCTCTGGTTCTACCTAAAAATGATCTGGGAAACCACTGCTTACACACAGAGCACACCCCTGTGGGCGGCACCCTATACGCATGCATGGAGCAGCATCACTGTCTGTCCCTGGCCTGGCCATTCCTCACAGCTCCAGTTCTCTCCCTCCAAGTCCACTGCTCAGAACTGTTTTGTTGTTTTGTGTGTTTGTTTTGTTTTTGTTTTTAGTAGTGCTGTTTGTACGTCTTCCACTGCCTTTGCGTATGAGAACGTCCAGCCACACTCTTGTACTACCTGCTCTGGTTCTGGTCTGCCGCTTGGTGACCTTTTTTTTGGGGGGGGGGGAGGTTAATTTTTTTAACATTATATATCTTTTTCCCCCTGTTTTTATTTATTTATTTATTTTTCTATTATCAGCTTGATACAGAATAAATTCTTATCCTAATAGTGAAATGTTTCATTGAGGCTTGCCCAGTAATTGAGTAAAACCAAAACTTATTATAAGCCACAGTCATCCTAGGGTCCCCCCTGCTATATAGCCTCCCTGGTTCTGTGAGTTGCAGTCTGATTGTTCTTTGCTTTATATCTAGTATGGTGGCCTTTTTAAAAAACCATCCTGGGATGAGTTGATTTCAAATGTATCATTATTTTTTTTTGATGGAGATATATATATTTTTTTGTTTACTTTTCCATTGACCTCTATAGAAGGAAACCTCTGTCTTATTTTCTCTTGTTGATCTGCTCTTCTTCTGCCTGTATTCCCCCCACATTATGAGTTCATAGGTCCATCAAGGTGCAAAGCTATGTGGAAAGGGCATGTGTATGTTCAGACAATGTATGTAGTAAGTGACTCTGTGTACATTAGTACTTTATGTACACACACAACTGTGGTGCATATGTTAATTATAGAAAATCAGTGTTTGCAAGTTAGTGCCTTGTATTTTACAGAACTCAAAGGCTATCAAGCACCTTTGAGTCTGTTTTGCTATGATTGCATGTATCTCTGTGTTGATTTGTTTTGCCAGAAGTTATTTAGTTCTAAATCATTCTTTTCCCAAAGTTTAAAAAATTCCTTTTTCTATAAATCCCCTCATAATTATCAATATTTTTATATTCAGGATGCAGGGAATTTTTCGATGGAATTTCAAGTGAAAAATGTTCCTTCAGAAAGGATTGCAACTCAGAAGATCCTATCTGTAATAGGAGAGTGCCTTGACAATTTTGGCCCTAGCTGTGTGGGTGTTCAGAAAATACTAAATGCACGATGTCCACTTGTGAGATTCTCCCATCAGGCCTCTGGATTTCAGTGTGATTTGACCGCTAACAATAGGTATGACCTCATGAAT
>CABHPH010113416.1:0-11921 GCA_902168325.1 Peromyscus nudipes
GGATCCCTGGGGAGGATGTCCCGCGAAAGCGGAAGGTATAGAGTGTAATCGGCACGCAGCCTCGCAGATGCAGCGGTGATGGCAAGCGCACCTGCAATCCCAGTGGCCCAGGAGGTGAGAGCGGGAGGCTCAGATGGCCAGCTCGGGTCACAAACAGACAAAACAATCATAATGACATGAACATTAGGCACGATAAAGGAAAAATCTAGAAACGTCTGCCCAAAGTACATAGAGTGGGAATGATTATGATACGGCAAAGGTTTGGGGAATTTTTATTTTTATTTTTTTTTATTTTTTTGGGGGGAGGATTTTCAGATTCATAACTTTTGTTTTCCTTTTCTTTCTTTTTTCTTGAGACAGGATCTCACTATGTAGCCCTGGCTAGCCCACTATGTAGATACCAGGCTGGCCTTGAACTCAGAGATTCCCCCTGCTTCTGGGATTACAGGTGTGTTCCACCATGACCAGCTAGACTGGTGACTTATTTCACTGGAGTTGTCTATATGGTGCATTATTGTATTATTTTAACTAAAAATAATAATTTTAAAGAGAAAATGATTTAGTCTTCTACCTGTAATTAAATTTAAAATGCTACAGCAAATCAACAAGGTATTTTTTTAAACGACCCTAAGATCCAGGAAAACATCCTTTCTTGTGCTCCCACGGCTCTGCTAAGTACACAGTTCCCATCTGCCTGGTCATTCCATTGACTCGACCAGGATGGTAACAGAAAGACCTTACATCATGTCTCCACTATGTTTTATAATCAACCTTTTATTTTATTTATTTTAATTACAAAGAAAAAATTTACATAAAGAAAAGACCTCCAGGGTGGTGGTGGCCCACGCCTTTAATCCCAGCACTTGGAGACAGAGGCAGGTGGATCTCTTAGTTCCTGGTCAGCCTGGTCTACAGAGTGAGTTTCAGGCCAGGCAGAGTTGTACAGCAGCGAGACTTGTTTCAAGAAAAAAATATGATTATTCTGATTTACCCCAACAGTTAAAATCCATAAATTAATTTTAGCTTCCAAGTTGCCTAAAAGCAAGTGACAGGAGAGAGAGATTTAATCTGGGGGTTATAGTTTTCCAATTCAATCTGGAAGAACAAACATCAGAGCCATAAACACATAGCTAGGGATAGTTAGGGGAAAAACCAAGAAGACATTCGCTCAGGTATTACTAGAAATTTTCGGTGGTGTAGCAAAAACCAGAGGCCTGGAGTCAGACTAATGACTTAGGCAACGAACACTTGCAAGTAAAGATGAATGGACGAAAGGGTAAACTGTGTGTCTCAATGGGCCACACCACAGCCTCCACAACAAGACTGTTCTTTTTTTCTGTTTGTGTTTTTGGTTTTTAATTTTGATTTGGGGGCAGTTACAAGGGCAGATGTGAGGGGATGAGATAAGTGGGATAGGAATGCATGATGTGAAATCCACAAAGAATCAATAAAAAAAAAAAAGAAAGGAAGGAAGAAAACTGTAAGCCCAGTGAGACAGCTCAGAGGGTAGAGAAGTTACCAGTAAACCTGATGGCCTGAGTCCCACACCTGGAACCCACACGACAGAAAGAGAAAACTGACACCTGGAAGCTGTCCTCTGACTTAAACACCAGCCTCACACGGTTGTGTGCACATTCGTAAATTCAATAAGTAAAGCGTAATAACAATTTTTTTGTTTTTGTTTTTTCTAGACAGGGTTTCTCTGTGTAGTTTTGGTGCCTGTCCTGAATTTCGCTCTGTAGACCAGGCTGTCCTCGAACTCACAGAGATCTGCCTGGCTCTGCCTCCTGAGTGCTGGGATTAAAGGTGTGTGCCACCACTGCCTGGCAGCATAATAACAATTTTATAACTTGAGAGAGAGAGAGAGAGAGAGAGAGAGAGATGGGCATGGTGGTGCAAACCTTTAATCCCAGAACTCATGAGGCAGAGGCAGGTGAGTCTCTGAGGCCAGTGAGACCCTGTGTAAAAATAAATGAATGAATAAATAAATAAATGGTTTAAACTAAGACAAGCCATGTAAGATAGATAGATAGATAGATAGATAGATAGACAGATAGATAGGTGATAGATAGATTGATAGACAGACAGATAGAAAGACAGACAGACAGATAGATAAATGGTTTAAACTAAAGCAAATCAGCTGTTAAGGTCTGGGACTAGAATAGACAGAATGAAATAGGATGGGTGTTCTCAGCAATGGAACTAAACACGGGTAGGTGTGAGCATAAGATGTGGGCTACATTTCACATCACCTTAAAAACGGGCATGATGGCAGGCACTGGCCACTCAAGGTCAGGTGGAGCAAACACCTAGGCCTCATTCAGTATGCCGAAGCAATTTTGAGTTTTATGGAGAGCAATTCAAACCAGTTAACCAACGCAAACGTGGCTGTATGTTTTTATGATCTTAGATTTTGAAATGTGACACAGCATTTAGAAACCTGCACACTTATTAACTTTGCTGTGTAAGATGTAAATGAATTTCCAGCATGGTGCCAGAAAAGAAGCAATCAGAGTAACAGCTCTCACTGAGGCACAAAGGACAGCAGTGTGGGTCTAAAGACTATTGTTCATGGGGTTGGGGATTTAGCTCAGTGGTAGAGCGTGGCAAGCGCAAGGCCCTGGGTTCGGTCCTCAGGACTATTATTCAGAATCCTCCGTGTGCGTCTGTAGTCCCAGCTACTCGGGAGGCTGAGGCAGGAGAATAGCTTGGGGCTGCCCTGAGCTTGGGAATAATATATGTCATGACCTGAAGTCTATTGGATTTTAAGAGCAGTTTAGAGAACAGTGGACATATGTAAGTCAAGTTCCCACTTGAGACATGATGAGCCATGTGGGTTTATGTGTCAAGTGTCATCTCACTGTGGTTGATAGGGAGGCTTCAGGGAGACGAGAGAGAAGACCATCCAGTGGATCTGAACATATTGAGGGGATATTTATGGTTCCGGGAGAGAATATGAGAATGAATTACACAAGTTAATAGAAGACATGAAGCCGTTATTTACTCTGGGGGGAAACAGAATGTCACATGGATAAAGCAAATTTAATCAGTCTACCGGAAGTCACAGCTGTGAATCACACACATCATCATCATGGAAGTCTAGCTGGTGAGCTAACCAGAAATGATGATGCAGTTGGATCTGGGAGATGGGAGGAGAACCTGTGTCGTATGGACGAAGGCTAAACTCTCCCGTCATCTAAAATTGAAATATTTACATCACAGTATAAATATGCTGTTTAGAAATATGGAGGAAAGAACAAATAGAGAAAATGTCTATAAACCTGGAAAGTAGCTGCCATGGGAAGTAAGAACTGGGATGTGGTGGGGATGGAAGGCAGGAGACAGCCCCCTGGTGTCAGAGCCCTGGTGGGGGTAGGAGGGGGCTCTTTACTAATACAGAGAAATAGATAATTTTGATTTAAAAATTATCAAAATTTTGATTACAGAAATTAATGTCACAGTCAGGTGGCAGTGGCACACTCCTTTAATCCCAGCACTCGGGAGGCAGAACCAGTCAGATCTCTGTGAGTTCGAGGCCAGCCTGGTCTACAGAGCGAGATCCAGGACAGGCATCAAAACTACACAGAGAAACCCTGTTTCAGGGAAAAAAGAAGGAGGAGGAGGAGGAGGAGAAGGAGAAGAAGAAGAAGAAGAAGAAGAAGAAGAAGAAGAAGAAGAAGAAGAACAACAAATTAATGTCACTTTGGCAGAAAGAATTAAAAGACAGAAAGCTGTAAGTAGTTAATGCTTGCCTGATATTACAAAGCTAAGTCGCATCCAGAGATGGAGTATTTGAGTCACAAAGTGCAGAAAGATGTCTAAGAGGGCAGGGGAAGGATGAACCCAGCGGCACACAGAACACAAAGAGGTGGAGAAGACCTGTGAGATGGTCAGCCACAGCCACAGGCCAGGAGATGAAGACCCATGGGGGGCGTGTGGCTGTGGGCAGGAACGCGGGACCTCAGTAGTGGGCACTGTCTGCTAAGAGTGATAAAATGGATCGAGGCCTGCCAATCAGGAGGCTGGGGCAGGGGGTGTGGGGGGGGGTCACAGGTTCAAGGCCAGTCTGGGCAACTTAGTGAGACTTTACTGTGAAATGCAAAGCTAAAGAGGCTGGGGATACTGGTGAGTGACAGAAGAGCTGCCGAGCTCCTGTGACAACCTGGGTTCACTCTATGGCATGCTAAGAATAAAATAAGTCGGAGACACCTCTCTATCTAGAGGTTCCTATGTCTGGGTACCCGTGCCGTGGCAGGTGAGTGGGGAGATGGGTGTAGAGGAGGCTGCCACATAGCAAGGGGAAGCAGACAATACAGACATGCAATAGCACTGACCACTAAAACAGTGGTTCAACAGGTTAGAGGCTAAACAATAACTATTAAGCCAGTGGTGGTGGCACTTGCCTTTAATCCCAGCACTCGGGAGACAGAGGCAGAAGGATCTCTGAGTTCGGGGCCAGCCTGGTCTACACAGTGAGTTCTAGGACAGCCAGGACTACACAGAGAGACCCTGTCTCAAAAACAAAACAAAACAAAAAACAAACAAACAAACAACAACAAAACCAAATGAATAAATAACTCTTAGAGACAAGAGGACTTCCACAAGTGCAAGGCCAGCCTGAGCTATGTAGTGAGTTCTGAGTCAGCTTTGGTTAGAGTGTAAGATTGTCTCACAACAAACGAGGTATACGTGCAGACCATCTACACAAATGTATTAAATAGAAAGAGTATGTTTCAGAAGCCAGGCAATGGTGGCGCACACCTTTAATCCCAGCACTCTGGAGGCAGAGGCAGGTGGATCTTTGTGAATTCAAGGCCAGCCTGGTCTACAGAGAGAGTTCTAAGACAGCCAGGACTACATGGAGAAACCTTGTCCCGAAAAGCAAAACACAAACAAACAAACAAAATGAGCGTGTTTTCAGAGTAGGGCAAATCAGAAGCTATGTGAGAACAGGGATGTAATCTGCTCAGCAGACAAGCCTGAGGGAGACCCAGGTCTCTATCTTGATAAGGAGGAAAAATAAAGGATGGAGTGATAGATGTACGATTTCTTGTGGGCTTAAATTCCCACAGGAAGAACTCACAGAAAACACACCAAGATACTAGAAATAAACAAACTTTGGTAGTGGGGGCCCGAGAGGAAGGTCACTGGCTGCTTGTGTGCACTGTAGCAGTCTCTGGGGATCCACAGGGAAGTCACTCCAAGACCGCCACCACTTTAGGTACCAAGATCTGTGACCACTTCAGATCCTTCCATGAGGCCTCACCCAGCAGAATGGTTGCACTCTATGGCTGTCTGAACCCACAGATGTAGGATCTGTGTCCATGGAAGGTTGGCTGTACCCCAAACTCAAAATCATGAAAGACACACTTTCAGTTATCTGGCAATGTTGGTTACTTTACATTAACATCAACAATCTCTCTCTGTACTATTCATTTTTATAATCATGGAGAGTTCTTACTGTACGAGAAGAGGACTAAAAAAACCCCAAACCCTGACTCTTAGATTTTACCAGCAAGGTGGGCAGTGTACTGGTTTTACTCACAATCTCTACTATCCTAACTGCTGTGGTCTTTTGTTTTATCCTGGAGACAAATGTGTCAATAGTCTAGTCCCATAACAAAATATAGACATTTCTCTTTCCACTTGACCTTCTCATTTCCCTCCTCCCTCTTCTTTTTTTTTTTTTTTTTTTTGGTTTTTTCAAGACAGGGTCTCACTATGTAGCTCTGGCTGTCCTGGAACTCACTCTGTAGACCAGGCTGGCTTCGAACTCACAGAGATTTACCTGCCTCTGACTCCCCAGTGCTGGGATTAAAGGTGTGAGGAACCACAACCTAAATTCAATTCCCAGCACCTACATGGGTCACCACACACCATTGGTAACTTCAGCTTCAATGGATTCAACACCTTCTTCTGGCCTCTGAAGGCAACTGTATACACACATGCAGACACATTTAGACACATAGATAAAAATTAAAAACAAAACTTTAAAAATGTATATATATAACGATCATAACTTTGTTTTTAAAATTAGAGTCACACTATAATATCCATCGGTGACTTGTTGACTGAGACTATCAAAACTCAGTCTAAATCAATAGCTGTGTGGTTACTCCAAAGTATTCCTTAGATAGATAGATAGATAGATAGATAGATAGATAGATAGATAGGTTTCTTCTGGAAGGACCTAGGGCATGGCTCAGTGGTAGAGGGCTTGTCTAGCATGCAGGAGGCCCTGGGTTTGGTCCCCAGCACTGCAAAGTCAAATACTAAAATGGATCAGTGTTTCTTATGTAGTAGACACGTTGGGCTAATTTGGGGTTAGTGAGTGAACGCGAGCCAGCCAAAGAGCCGAGTGGCTCCTGCATCTGGCTTTAATTGTGAAAGCCTGTGTGACCCCACCCTGTCACATCACCCACAGTACACTCACTTGTCTTCCAGTTTTTCTTTGCATTGGCCAATTAATCTCCACCAGACCCCAAGACCTGGTACTCCCATCCAACTGTGACAGATGACGGAGCTGGGGGGGGGAGTCTCTCAAAAGGGGTCCATGCCAGCACCAGCCAAAGTCTGCAGCTTCACTTTCTGCTCATGGCATGGAAGTTGAAGACAGGAGTTTGAACCTCTTGCTTATCCAGTGTGAGCACGTGTCGCCCAGGAGAGAAAACACTTACACATGTTGGGGAATAACAACACTGAGGGAAAGCACTCCTTCAAACATTTATGCAAATGCTCCATGGAGGCTGTTTTGATCTTTTGCCAAAAAAAAAAAAAAAAAAAAAAATCTGAACTCCATCCATGCCAGAGTTAAGTTCATTCACTATCATGTCCTTGGGGACTAGTTCTCAAACTCAAGTTCCCTTCGTGGGAGGAGAGGGACATCTATAAAAATCCTAATCACGTGACGCCCACAAAGAAGCCCCAGCTCGCTGGAACCTGGCGTCTCCACTGCATGTCTTCCCTAAGAGTCACCGAGTCCACAAACCACTGGCTTTCTCCATTCTTTTCAGTAGTTCACACGTCCGTTCGTTTTGGATGGCTTCATTTTTTTCTGTCCCATTCAGACTGAAGGAATGGCGCACACACAAAACTGATCCCAAAGTTGTGATTTTCCTAAGAGCAATAGGACCTTCCTGCTTATTTTCAGAAAGGGTCTATTTAGACAGAAACCCCCACTTACTAACTTGGCTGTGTGTATGCATTCCACCACACTTAGTGCGTATGCTGAACGAAGGTTCTGACCGTAGCACTTAGTCAACATAAGTACAGAATTCCCCAGATCCCCAGACTGTGTGCTTGGAGGCCAGAACAGACATGGTGGAGAAGTGCCCTGCTTTCAGGGAGCATCCGTGTACAGAAGAGACACACTTATTCACTGTAATGTTATGCCCCCGCCACCCAGGGACTTGGGGGTATAGCACAGGACCCTCTGCTCCTCTGGAGCTCAAAGCCTTACAACTAGAGTATTTTGCTACCAAAAACTAGCAAACAGGAGGTTGGAGAGATGGTTCAGAGGTTAAGAGCAGCCAGTGCTCTACCAGGGGACCTGGATTCAGTTCCCAGCACTCACATGGTAGCTCACACCTGTCTGTGAGACCAGTTCTAGGGGGTCCAACAACCTCTTCTGACCTCCCTGGGTGCTGCATATACAGATACACACTCAGGTAAAATACCCATACACATTAATTCAATATATGCACACAAGCAAATGCACACACACATAAAACAGTTGTTAGGGTCAGCAGCAAGATGGATCAATAGGTAAGCTGCTTGACACACGAGCCTGACAGCTTGAGTTGTAGCCTGGAAACCCACAAAGCAGCTGGATCTGTCAGTGCACATCTGTAATCCTAATTTTACTAGGATGGGACAGGAAGTGGAGACGGGGAATTGCCCAGAGGCTTGTAGTACACAGAGAGGCAGAAACGCCTTAACCCAGGGGAAGGAGAGACTCAACTCTGGAAGTGGTCCTCTGACCCCCACATGGGTGCTGTGGCACATACTCCCCCACGATAATAATAACTAAATAGTTCTATGTGACATCCACTTAGGAGCCTTGGGAAGGAGTATTACAAGTTCAAGGCTAGCCTGGGCTACATAGTAGTTCAAAGCCAGGCTGGGCTACAAGCAAGACCCTATCTCAAAGACAAAACAACAACAAACAAACAACAACAACATAGATCAAAAAAGCCCAGCTATTCCAGAAATTCTCATTAATTAGTAGCATGTTAATTTTTCCCTATGGGTAGCTAAGCTTTAGCTTTTTTTTTTTTAATGTTAGTTTCTCACAAATAGTTGAAACTTTTCACTCAGGTAACTTGTGTCAATCAGGTAACTTGTGACTATTTTGGCCTACCTGGTTTATACCGGTTTTTAAGTCTAAAAGAAACGTGAAAGTGAGTAACTTCCCCTCCTCCTGTAATGTTATCCATTCCTTTGGTAAATACTTTTTTAATATCTGTTAGGTGCCAGGTTTCATGCCAGGCAGCAAACATACCACTGTGAACATGTTAAGGTCTTGTCCTCAAGGAGACTATATCAAGGGAGAGCCAGCCTGGGACACAGGGAGACAGGAGGGTCGTCGGACAAAGGGGATTTGCTTAATTCAATCACTTAAGGAGGTGAGAAGCTTCCAGAAAAGCCAGAGTATTGGATGCTGGGGCGGCACTCATGAAGGGCCTGGAGACCGAGTCCGTCATGATGCAGAAGCACAGTTGAGCACCGGGCAGGCAAAGGAATGCCAGTGTCTGGGGCTCGCACCTTGCTTTAACCCCTATGTAAAGAGCTGTTCTGGCTCCTTCCACTGGGTGGGGTTTTGTTGGCTGGGATCTGGGTTCTTGTTTCAGAAACCAACATGGAGAAGACCAAGATTCTGGGTCTCGAGACCTGGATCGCAAAGGAATTGGGGCCTGCAGAGATGGCTCAGCAGTGAAGGGCACAGGTTCCTGTCTCAGTTAGGGATTCTATGCCTGTGCTAAACACCACAGCCAAAAGCAAGTTGGAAAGGGTTTCTTTCTGCTTACAGCTTCGATCATAAAGGGAAGTCAGGGCAAGAACTTAAGGCAGGAACCTGGAGGCAGGAGCTGATGCAGAGGCCATGGAGGGGTGCTGCTTACTGGCTTGCTCCCTATGGCTTGCTCAGCTTGCTTTCTTGTAGAACCCAGGACCACCAGTCCAGAGGTGGCTCCATCCACAGTGAGCTGGACCCTCCCTCCCTCATCAATCATTAATCAAGAAAATGCCCTACAGACTTGTCTACAGGCCAATTTTATGGAGGCAGTTTCCCTGAGGTTCCCTCTTCCCAGATGACCCCAGCTCATGTCAAGTTGATAAACAACAACAACAACAACAACAACAATAAAACCAAAACTAACCAGCACATTGCTCTTGCTGAGAACCCAGATTCAGTTTCCAGCACCTACATCAGGAGTCTCACGCCACCTGGAACTCCAGCTCCAGGGGATCGGACACTGTCTTCCGGCCTCCCAGGGCACTAGGCATGTACAAGGGGCATATTCATACATGCAGGCACTCACATATGTACATAAAATACAAATACACTTTTTTCAGTCTAGCAAAAATGTCAGAAACAATGATTTCAGGGTATAATTAGGAAATAAAGAATAGAGAAAAATAACTTATCCTTTTTTGTGTGGGGGTGGTGCTAGGTAGGGCACGGGACCCAGAACCTTGTGCATGCCAGCCAAGCCCTCGAGTTAACTATCAAAGCTAATGTTAAACTTTCCCCAGACTGATCATGAAGCCCAGGAGTGGATTCCATACCATGAGTCATTTTCTGTGTGCTGCACTTAGACAGGGTGGAGGAGTGAGGTGTTTACATGAAGATGGAGAGCCTGCTGCTCGCTGTGACTTCAGCCTGCTCTAGGAGGGCCATTCTCTCTGCCCTGTTCACATGGAAAGGAACCTCCCATCAGCTAACAACTACTGCAGGACCAAAGGACCCGGAAACACTATTCCCTTATTGTGAGATTTCCTCTATGGGTCACACTGAGGTCTTTGGGGATTGGCAGTGGGAATCAGAATGGAGATTTGCATAAATATTTGCACTCAGCCAATTCTGCTGCAAAATTTTCTCTCATGTGTCTGATTTGAAACATAAGGCATAGATAGCAATAGGTTATTTGCCTTTTAACTTCCCCAAATAAAGACAGAAGACAATATATTATCAGTAACTGCCACTAGGTTACAGTTCTGGGTCAACAATATGGACAAATATTTGGCTATCTTGTCTATTTTTTGACACAGATGTATCAATATTTCAGTGGTGCGTGCTTCCTACAGAATAATGATAGAGGTCCTAAAGTAAAATCTGCCTTTCATTTCCTGTCCTCCCCTCCCCCCTTTTTCCCTCCACACAATTTATTTCTATGCAGGGATTTCTGCATGAGACACAAAATAAAAACTTTATCCATGAAAAGCCAAAATGACTGTTGAGAAAAATTAGCGTAACGATTGCATTCAAGCCCACAGATAAATGGTTTGTTTAACTGATATGAGGTTCCTGAGGTCTGGTGAGGCATCATCTGCCTCTTTTCAGACATCCCAAGGTATTTATATTTACTCGTGATAGAAAAAGGTCCATTCCCATATGAAGCTTAGGACGTGCTTTTTCACACGGTACCTCATTTACGTGGACAGATTTTATATCTTACATGTTTGTTTAGAAAATGGTCAAGAATTAACACATGACAAAGCAGCCTGGTGCTTTTTTAGGCAGTGTTAGAACTCTGGGCCTAAGCTGTCTTGTCATAGCTCGTCCTGATGGTTAGGATGTGGTGTGGGCATATGCTCTATCTGGGCCCGGTTGATAGCCGGGCAGAAAGGAAATCATCGCAAAGGGGAAGTGTGCCGCCGGTCAGTTACTCATTAAATGTTAGATAGGTTGATTTACAGTGGGGGCGGGGAGGAGCAGAGAGAAGCGAAGGAACAGAAAGCTAGATCCAAAAAGTCCAAACAGAAGAGGGGATCATTAGAAGGAGGATGAGGAAAAAGGGAAGGAAAAGAAAGAAAAAAAAGCAGGGGATGGGGAGAGAGCCAGAAAGGAGTGTGGAGGTCCAGAAGGCAAAGTCCTTGATCGACAGCACCCGTTTATCATCCTAAGTCTGAAACTGTGAAAACCCTGTGAAAATGGGGGATGTTTGTTTCCTTGAGAACAAAGGGCAAGATGGAACCGGTGCCCTCCCTTTGTATCCTAGGAGGGAAGATTCTGGTACAGAATAAATGACTGACAGGTGATGGGTATTTTTCAGGAGTAATTACTACAGAACAGACAGGTGACCTGGAGTTCACTTCCGGTTCCTTTGAACCGAAGCATGGTGAGTGCCTTTCCATGGCAGCCTTTATGCAGATAGCCAGTGAACATGAGAGGCGGACAGTGTGGTGTTCCAGAGCATGAAGGAGCTGTGCTCAGCTCTGGCTATAACCTGTGCTAGCCCTGTGACTAGCCCTGTGACTTCCAGCTTCCCGTTTCCTATAAAATGAAGATACTACGGCCTGACTTTAGGGTAATCTCTGAGCACCTGCTCCCCATTTTTTGAGACAAAGCCTCATTTTGTAGCCTTGGTTGGACTCAAACTCAGAGATTCGCCTGCCTCTGCCTCCAGAGTATTGAGATTAAGGGTGTGCACAACCACCCTCCTCTATCCCACACAGAAAAGTGCATTATAAATTGCTTTAAGGTCTGGGGGGACTAGAGCACTTGCTTAGTATGTACAAGGCCGAGGGCTGAGCCTTAGAATCAGAAAATAAAATAAATTGCTATAACATAAAATATGTTATTAGTAAGTAAAGGGATTTTGAAACCTGTGAAGGAAAGTCTGGTTACTACATTGAAAAAAATTGATGAACTGGTGTTTGTACTTTTTTTTTTTAATTAAAAATTTTATTTTATGTGTATG
>CABHPH010113417.1:0-15732 GCA_902168325.1 Peromyscus nudipes
AAAAAAAAAAAAAACTAAAAGGGAACCAGCAATACATTTTCATATAAACATTACTTTACCTTTCCTCCATCAGATATATGTCGAATGGCAGATAGGGTCTATGTCTGGGTCAAGTTAAACTGTAAGAAACAGTTTAGGATCAAGAAAGCTTAAGCATGGTCATCCTGCTGAGTACAAACTACTACAAAATTTAAGAAAGTACTTTGTATGACTGGTCTCATTAAAAAGGCTTGAAAATGTGTGAATTTCCCTAGCCACAGTTATTCTCTTTCTGAATTACTCTGTTAACAGATTAGGTAAAATGGAATATTTGATATGAGTAACTTTTACAGAATTAGAAGACAAGGAATCTTTGTCCAGAATTAGACTTTGTCCAAGCTTGTGGCACTCTGAGATCAAGCCTCTTGAGGTTCCAGGCCATGGGACAGTACCTCTGTGATTTCCACCCTATGCTGGATTGGTAGTGGGTGAGAGAAAGCACAGCCCAGAAGAGAAACAGACCCATGAGCCAGGAGTTTGGATGATTTACAAGCTCTGTACCCATAGGATATTTCCAGAATATATTTCATTATTTTTCTGAAAATTGCAGCCATAATGTTTTCTACCTTATAAGGCTACTGTGAGGATTAAATGAAGTATTTGGATGATAAAATTAGCAGAATTTGGTATATAGGACCTCAACAAATACTATTTTTACTTTAGTCATTAATGCTAATAGCATACTTAAAAAGTAATTTTCCACAAAGTAACATAACACATTTCCCACATTTTGCTTCTTTCTTTAATTCCACCTGCATCTTCCTTCATCTGAGGTAGACACTGCATCCAGATCATTGCATGCATATTATTGCTTCAAATTTCTCTCATTTTAGAGTCCTTTTAAGATCTATTGCTTAAAATGTCCCTTTCTTTTCTGTGACTGGCTTGGTTCCCTAAAAATATTGTGGTTACTGCCATAGGTAAGGCATCCATGTGGTCACAGAAGATGGTACCACAAACATTACAGGCTTTCTCCCGCCTTGATCATCTAAATGGCAGCCTCCCAACACAGGAATTTTAAATGAGAGAAGGTTTAAAAGGCAAAATTTTAAATGAGCCAAGCAATTTCATGCTTTACATCTGATCAGTTCCATACTGTAATCTGGCCCAAGTGTATATGCATATATCCTGCTTTTATTGCTCTAGTTTAAAATTTAAATTTTTAATGATGACATCATTAACCCAGGCAAACCTATAGATTTCCTGCTAGCAATTTTTCATAAAGAAGTACACCAGAAATTTAAATAAGCAAACGAATTGATGCTGGGACAAATTCAATCACATAAAAGAGGAGGTTACTCAGAGCCTATGTTTTATGAAATCACCAAGCACAGTGCCTGGGAATAAGCTGTGTAACCTGTTAGTATGTCCCTCTGCAGTACAAGTAAGTCAGACACTGTAACACTCCTTCTTTGTCAAGCATTGCCCTGAGAATACAAACAGGTTTCTGAGTTCAGAAAGTCAAGTCAATTAGAGTGAGGGCTTACTGGGTCTGCAAGAGTAATTGTGTTCCTCAAAGCAAGTATATTCAGCCTGTGTTTTTCCCCCACTGAAAGCCCTTTCTTTTCTCTTTGTACTTTACTTTTGGTTGTGAGCCTAGCCTTTAAAGGCTGAGCCATCTCTCCAGCCATGTACTTTACTTTTAAAGTTTATACTTTGACAATAATTCTGTGACTGAAACCCCAATGAATTTCTGCATCACTCAGTAAGGTAGCATTTCCAAAACACTGTCCAAGGTACAATACCTAAAACAGAAATAGAAGGGTCTGCTTTAAAATTGTCACATTATTTTCTACTGTGTAGGTTAAAACTTGGAAGTAGCTACGTGATGGAACTATATAATTATTTAAAACAAAAACTGGATAACTTAGAATCCAGGCAATTCATTCATCATGCTCATGGACCATCAGCCCCACATGGTATACAGGCATATGGAAAAGAGGTGGCCAGTGAAGAAAAGCAGATAATTACTGACATTATACAAAAAGGTTTTTTAAAATTGAATATTAGATCAAATATTTTCAGCCCCATTATCAGCACAGCCGCTGCCCTTCTCTACTTCCCCGAGGGTTAAAAGGAGCCAAAGTAAAGTTACTCTTTGGCTTAATCCTCATTTTAAATCAAGGAAGCTGGAGAAAGACAATTCATTCTAAACCAATCAGTATTTGAAAGAGTCATGAAGGTGATATCTTACCTGAGCTCTTGGATCAGAGAATCCATTGGTACTGTTCACAAAAAAAAGTGAAAGAAAGAAAGAAGGAAGAAAAGAAAGAAAGGAAAGAAGGAAGGAAGGAAGGAGGGAGGGAGGGAGGGAGCAGGGGAGAGAAGGAAGGAAGATAGGAAAAGAAAAGAAAGAGTCTCAATTGAGTTTATTTTTAAAACTGTATGATTGAAACTTTCCCCTACCTAGAGATAACACTAGTGACTAACTAGGACAGACAGCACCTGGCTTCTCACTGAATGGAATGAGTTTTCTTTCACTCTGGTTGTTTTGGAAATAAGAGGGCAGACAACACAGCCCCCAAACAGACTCAGTCTAGGTTTGGTACACTGGGTGGCCTTGGCTTCTTGTTGATTAGATTTTTCAATGACCTGAAGTTAGAAGTATTTTGAAAAAAATCAGAAACAAGAAAAACTTGATTTTATTTTTAATGAGAAACTATTCAAAAGAATCCCAAGATTACTGCTTTTATTTATTTATTTTTTTGGTTCTGGGAATAGATACAGTGGGTCGTGGATTCTATGCAAGCATCTACCTATGTGCTACACAGTCCTGTGTATTCATATTTAATGACAGTAAGCAAGTTTTCAGAGAGAACTACAAACTTCACTAGTCAGTACCTTAAGTTGATCCCAAACAGTTCCTACATACAGGAGACAGGAACAAGCTTTAGCATTGTTAGTATCAACAGCCTTTCAAAATAAGGGACTTATTCAAAGAGCTTTGACTTTCTGCCTGAAATGCTGGGAAATAAAGGAATTCCTGTTGGTAAACACCTGCCTACACGAGGATAAGCAGCATATGGAGGGAGACAACAGGTGGTTTTCAAAATTAGTCATGCTTCACAAGAAACAGTAGTTCACTTCTAAAAGAACATGTTGGCCCTATTTAAGGCTGTGTGGCACTTGCCAAAAAATAAAATGAAATAAAATAAAAATAAAGACCAAAAATAATTGCAAATTGAAAGACCTACATCTTGAAAGTGTGGTTTAGTGGCATGCTTTGAAACATGAAAATAAGAGATACAAAGTTTAATCTCTAGAATCATGCTATTTAGAGCAAGCTTGAGTTTATTCTAATTAATGAAATAGACCATTTTTCTTAAGCATATATCCCATTGAGAAGTTGGCTGCACAAAAAATGAAAGCCCTAGAAACTTATTATGTTAAATTTAAAGATACAGGATAGGATTACTTCAAAAGTCATTTAAACTAAAACTAAATAATAATACAGGGTAAAAGTTCTGTTTCAGTGATAAAAGTCCACACTACACACAGAATTGGCATATGGGATGCACTGGTCAATGACAACAACTGCACACATTTTAACTAAAAATTTTATACTTGACTGAATGAAAAATGTTGATACTCTGGATTTCAGTTAAATAGGAATTTAACTATGTTGACTACATATGTAAACACATAGCTAACAGATACATTGCATCTGATTAGTCCCTTTCAATTGTAAATCCCAAACCCTCCCAGGAAGGAAGGTAGGGTTGCAGTGGCTCAGCTCCCCCCAACAGCGTGAACACCAGAAGGAGTTGAAGGACAGCTCCCCAGGTTTTCAGGTCATGGTGAAACTAGTTTTCCACTTAGAATTCAGGGTCACAAAAATATAGCTAATTATAATAAAAGTTGTTTTCCTTGAGGGGTGTAATTGCCAGTCAATCCTGTTTTCCAGCTGTTTAGATCATCAAGGGCCTGTTTATATTTCAATATTACATTACCATCTGTTGGTTACAAAAAAAGAGGGGTAGCCAACAAGTTGAATCTTCCAAACATTACTTTCTGGAGCTGCCTGGAACTCCCAGCAGGAACAGTCAAAAAACAAATGTTGTCATTTCACTTGAACTAAGTAGAGATTGAGACTACTAAGCCAGACAGCATAAAAATAAAAATCATTTTGGCAATTTATTATCCAGTTTTTGTTCCAGTCACTAGAGATCATCATTCTTGCTACCCAAAGGTTTCTGTGAAGCATTCCTCACTTACTCTTACTACATACAAGGTACAAGCATAGGCACTACCATTTTTCATGGTGGTGTAGGCGCAGTGTCAGGGAGTCTGCTCACTAACTCACCTTCAGGTCCTTTTGAGAGAATATGCAATGCTTTATCTTCAACCTCTGCATCCATCTGTAATATGAACACATAATACTGAGATCACTACTTTGATATTGACCAAGACTGTGAAAACACGTAATTAGAAATTCTGAAGGTCATTATGAAGAGCAGAGTATAGCCTTCCATGTTCCTGGATTTCCCTCTGGTTCTATGGGATCTGGCTGACTTTTCTCAAGTACCACTGATTTTAGAAACACATCTACAGATGTTGGAAACCAGAGATAATAACAGAAGAGGGCAAATGACCTTGGCCACAAGTGTTTGCTAATGATTTGCATGCTTATAGAATTCCAAAGATTGAAAAAGGGTTGTCTCATCAGCCATGCTTGTGAAGTGAGAACTCCAAACATAAAGACAAAAGTTTCAGACTGATATACTGATTTGAAATATTTTCACTCTTCTAGATACTTTCTGATTATAGCTTTTCTAAGTTAGGAAAAACAATTGCCTATGTAAAAATGTAACCCAAGGCAAATTCTTGTAGTGCCCTTCCAAAATACCATTGGGAATTATAACTATCAACAGTGAACTACATTTACTCTCCGAATTCTGGAAAAACTACAGCCGTGAGATCACTCAAATGTAGAAGAAATGTAAAATCCAAGTGAAGTGCGTGGAAGTATCGAATTCCCATCATTACTGAATATTTCAAATGTAATCGAATAAATGATCAAAGGGACACAAAGGCTTTCAAAGCCTTCTGTTTTGATATACTCTGACCCCATGACATCTATTAATTTAGCTAGAATTCACTAATAACCTCTTAGTTTAATTCACTTCTGCAAATTTTTAGAATTTTTAAATATAAATAAGGTATTTTGCTTGTGGAAAAGAAGAGACAGGCAGCAGGAATGCTCTGTGGCTCCCATCCTTAATTCCTGACGTGAGCAGCGGCAATGTGACTGCCATGGTAATGGGAGCTAGGCTCCACTCTCAGAGGCTAGGTTGTGATTGAAGGCACTGACCTGCCATGGACTTATAATAGGGGAGCAGGTGTGGCAATGATGGACTTTAATTTCCTTTAATAAACCTTTTATGTGCCACACTTTTACTGCCATTCGACGCTCTCCAAGGTCCTGCACATAATAGGTTCATTACTTTTGATTACTATAGTCTATTGAGACAAACAACTCCAGAACACACTATATATTATGTTCAGTTAAACCAATATAGACTATTTATCCATTGTGCATTTTTTCACCTGCAATACTACAGATGAAATTAACAACAGCTCTTGTAAGCTAAAACTATTAAACCCACCAGAACTCTTTTGTCATTGCTTCATAATAATAAACCAATCATTGAACTGCTTTTTAAATTAGCAAACAAAAAGTGTTCACGGCTTTGGCTGAACAGCAGCCGCTTTAGTCTAAATAAAATGGTTCATTGTTATAAATATTTTAAAAGTACACAATAAGAGAAAACAACAATAAAACAGAGGTGATTTTTTTTCCTGTTGATTTTCTTTCTTTTGAAACCATATGAGTTTATGACAGATGCCTAGGATTAAAAGGGCTTGGTTTACTCAGGACGGCACGTACTGCATTGTGAAATCCGCCTCCTCCCTGGAGGATCTCTGCCGCATATAAAGTGGCTCAGCTCATGCAAACGTAGCTCTGTGTGCTACACAAATAACTAGATTAAGAGAGATCAGTAGCATGTGAGGGTTAAAATGATGAAACACATCACATATTTCTGAGGACGCTATTCCCATGGGTAAGCATTCACATAATGCAAGTCTATTATTTGGCAACACAGGTGCTATTAACCTTCCCTGACCACTCTAAAAAATGCCCCCAACACAAGGGATGGTTGAACTCCATGAATTCCTTTACCAAAACTGGAACACAGACTGCTAAGAGTTCCAGAAGGCATACACAAAAGTTGCAGAAACAAACTAAAATTCAGCCTTCTTTATAGGAGCTTTGAGGAACCAGCCATGGGTCTGGGTCTTGTAGTTACTTTACATACCCACCTCTTACCACTGCCGCTGGGGAGAACACATAAACACTCCATGACAGTCTTAAAATCTTATCTCATAACTGTATTTTGTTGAGCTATCTTTCTTTCTTTCTTCTTTTTTTTTCTTTTTTTTTGTGTAACATATACCTCCTATCTAAGTGTTAGTAAGCTTTGAAGTTGAACTTGTGGGCCTATCATAGGCATGCAATGGAACAAGGCTATAATTTATAGGCTGTCTGTCTCATTGTACTTCTCTTCTTCACCCTTAAGAGCAGTGGTAAGTTCAGTGTCTGCTGTGTGGGGAGTAATAATATCAGAAACTTAAAATATATAAGCATTTCTTTTTGTGGGGAGTTTCAACATTTGTGAGATGTCTTTCTCTTTTCTTCCATTCTAATTCAAAACCATACCTTATTAGACCATGGCACAACTCAGTAGCAGAAAGCAGTAACTTGAAAACACACACACACACACACACACACACACACACACACACACACCTCACAGTAGGTCTTTGCTCTCTAGAACTTTATACCTGAGATAAGGACCTTCTAAATGTTCTTCATTTGGATAACTCCCAGGGGCCTTAATAAACTGCAAAGGAATATGGGGAGTTTTTCTAGAGTCAAACCGCGTACCAAAGTGGGTGCCTTGCTCCAGTCACACCGTTCAAGGTGCAGAGACCACTGTGCTGTGTATGTCTGAAAACTTGGGGTAGGAGAGGTTACCATCCTGTCAAATTCCTCCTGAATTATAAAGGAGGCACCCAATTGTTACATGAGTCAGGAAAAATGACCTAAGTAACATGTAATGCAATCTTGAAAATTATAGTTCTTAGAAACTATATCCCTTGCTGGAAAGTGATGTTTGGTTATCTTTCTGTTTAGGCATCAAAATGTTATTGAAATGATTTTAGTTAACATTGTAAAAGTTATGATTTTTTTCAAAACAGAAATTTAATGCAAAAACATGTCCTGTGGGTTTTATATAGCTTTGTATAGTCCACTTCGTTGTTTACGCAGCAAAAAATAGAAGATATTTCTGAGATACTTACAAGGAATTCTAATGTACCATTGCTATTTTTCTTGATTTGAAACTGTATTAAGATGAATTTGGTAGCCATGGTGGCACACACCTTTAATCCCAGCACATGGTAGGCAGAGTCAGGTGGATCTTGTGAATTTGAGGCCAGCTAGCCTGGTTTACATAGCAAGTTCCAGGTCAGCATGGATACACAGTGAGACCCTGTTTCAACAAACTGGGAAGAGTTCAATGTAATATGTAGTTTACATGTACCATGTACAATATTACAGCAGAAAGAAAAAGATAGCTCTTGTTCAGAATCTAGCTTACAATAAAGCAACATGGGAAACTTTTTGCAAAAGGCTTCCTGGCACATTGTTCTGGGTAGTCAAGCAGATATAAAAACAAACTGCAAGTGGAAAAAACATTTATAAAATGAAGAAAGTCAATAAACATTTCATAAAAGATATGTAAGAATCAGGAGTAGAAATAACGGATACACAATGAAGAAGAAAAGTAACCACAGAATGAAATCTACTTAGTTGACTGTTGAAAGATGTGATTTAACAACTTTACTTATTTATAGACCTATACAGAGATGTAGGAATGATTTTCTAGCTATTGTACTTGACCACCTTTTATGACCAGAGTTTATTATATCCATGGCAAAAAAACAGATTGCTACCTCAACACTCCAGTGCAGAGATCTGAAACCTACTTGGGGGTTGAAAGGAAGTCCCAGAGAGTCTTCTGAGAAGGCAGGGTTTAAGGAACACCATACAAAACCTACAAACTCAATCTCACTTGCATTTTGTTTTTTCTTCAACAAAGACCTATGCAGTAACAGTAGGACAGATTCATAGAGTCTAGTTCTTAGAGGAAGGGCAGGTTCACAACACATGGGAAAGTCGTGGTAATAACTCGGTTTTGAGGTAATTTTTGAAAACTTGTACACAGTTAACATTGTATTGATATCTGCCTCAAATAGGGACTTTCAATTTGAGAAATTCTTTGAATATATCCAATGTTCAATCATTTCCCTTCTTCTAGAGTTTTTGTTTTTATTTCTGTGCTTTGCTTGTGGGGGGAGAAGTTATTGCATATGGATGAGTGTACCTGGGTGTGTGGGTGTGCATGCACATAAGTCCATGTGAAAGCCTGAACCTTGGGTGTCATTCCTCAGTAGCTATCCATCTTATTTTTTGGGACAGTGATCTGGGGCTCCCAGATTCAGGCAGACGGGCAGACTAATGAGTTCCAGAAACTTTCATCTGTCCAGTACTGGATTTATGAGTGCACACCACTATGCCTGGCTTTTTATATGGATATTGGGAATTGAACTCAGGTCCTCATACTTGTGCAAAAAAAATTATCAATCAAGCTGTGTTTCAATTTCTTTTAGCTTTTTAACCAGGGATCACTGTGCTTCTTCCCTGGCATGTTTGAAATGGCAATATTTTATTATATTACATTATGTAATATATTGCATTATTCTTATGAGATGTCCTCTCTGATTTATTTATTTATAGTGATGGTAGGGATTGAACTCAGGGCCTTGAATTTGCTAGGCAAGTGCCTTTCTTGTGACCTATATTCCCAGCCCATGAGATATCTTTTCAAATCGGAGAAATCCATGAAGAAATGGAGATGCTATTTAGTAGCTGTGCAGAAAAGTCCCGGTTTTCTTACCTTGAGATCCTGTGAATCTCTAAAAGATAGTTCCTTATCAGAAGTGAAATTTAGGAAAATAATGAAGAGAAATCTAAGAAACTGGAACAGACCTGAAAGTCAAGAAAAATGAAATGACTAGATGATGCCAGTCTATCAGAATGAAACTTGTCTAGCTTGAGGACAAAGAGCCCAATATTAAGTGTCCTTTCCTTTAATGATGATGGCCTGTTCTAAACATAGCTGTGGGTCAGTCCAAAGTGGCAGACTAGATATCTACTTTATATAAGGAAAGTTATGAAAAAACGAGCTGTGATACTGAGTAGAGGAGAACGTTGACTTGTGGTGAGAAATGCTGGGCTAGAATATTTGTCCATTTCCTCCGTTCTTACTTTCCTATTTGTCTAACTTTTTATACATTTATTGATTACTAAGGAAGAACAGAAGCATGTTCGGTGTCAACCTTTTTAAAAATGTAAACAATATTTTCTTATAGCCTCCCATGGTGACATATTTACAAGTGTTTTTCTAATTCTCACTTATTTAAGGCACCCTATTCTTGATTCTAGTTCTCCATATGTACATGCCTATTTCTGTATGGTCTTTGATTCTGTATAAAAGGCTGAGGGGTTAAATGACATGTCTAGTTCAGATTTATGACTCCCCTTGCCTCCCTTAGCTACTTTTAATCCCCCTACAAACAGAAAACCTGAAGGAGGAAGCAGCTTCAGCCTGTATCAGATTAAGTATAGTTCGCTGGACCACAGCTCTATCCAAGGATCATACTTGTGCGTGTTACTCACAGGTGAAATAATTTCCAAAGGGAATTTTCCAGGGTCCCTGAGAAATGCAGCAGCAAGAAGAACTAGCTTAGACTTGAAACAAGCTTGGAAAATGTTACAGTGGAGACTTAATTTACATTGTCTTTCTGGTTTTGAGTTGTGGCCACTGTTGTAGAGTCGATCCAGAAACTTTATACAACTGGCAATGCTGAATGTAAACCAAAGCCATATGCTTGCATCCTTTTGCCAAATGTCTGCAGCAAATAGTTCTATTATTCCCATAGGTAACAGATGTATGCCAAAGATTTCTATTAGTTGCCGCACCATGGCCTCAGAGTCACAGCTTTGTGACATGGGGAGGAGGGGTCAGGGCGTCACCAGCTTTGTTTTTGGAGTTTTGTGTATTTTAAAAATATGCACCATTTAAACATAACTTAAGGCAAGCAATACATAAAAGGTTTTTCACATTTTTCCTTGCTCATATTTTGAGATTCATTGGCTACAAAATATGCAAATTTTAAAAAATAATTCTTTTGGAGGACATACATTATTTCAAATAGACTTTTCCCAAGGACAATCAAATTTTCACTTTTCAGTGTTTGTAGGAACTAGCCCTGGAAATCATCTGGAATACTTTTAAGAATGTGTTTTCAGCCGGGCGGTGGTGGCGCACGCCTTTAATCCCAGCACTCGGGAGGCAGAGCCAGGCGGATCTCTGTGAGTTCGAGGCCAGCCTGGGCTACCAAGTGAGTTCCAGGAAAGGCGCAAAGCTACACAGAGAAACCCTGTCTCGAAAAACCAAAATAAATAAATAAATAAATAAATAAATAAATAAATAAATAAATAAATAAAAATAAAAAAAAGAATGTGTTTTTAAAGTATCTTTAAGCTAACTAATTTTTAATACAAATGAACTCACATTAGATTCTTAAATTCATTTTAACCATGAATCTTTCTGTGAGGGCAGACACAAATAACTAGATACGCAAAGGTTTGTAGCCCCGGAGGATACCAGTTGCTCAGTGAGTTGACTGTTATACTGAAAACAGTCACAATTCTAAATTCAGAGGCAACAATGTATTTTTTTTTTTTTTTGGTTTTTCCAGACAGGGTTTCTCTGTGCAGCTTTGCGCCTTTCCTGGAGCTCATTTGGTAGCCCAGGTTGGCCTCGAACTCACAGAGATCTGCCTGCCTCTGCCTCCCGGAGTGCTGGGATTAAAGGCGTGTGCCACAACAATGTATTTTAAGACAAATCCATATAGGTGACCACTGGTGACAGGAGAGTCTTTATAAAAATTCTTTGGTTGAGCCAGGTGGTGGTGGTGCATGCCTTTAATCCCAGCACTTGGGAGGCAGAGCCAGGCGAATCTCTGGGAGTTTGAGGCCAGCCTGGTCTACAGAGCAAGATCCAGGACAGGAACCAAAACTACACAGAGAAACCCTGTCTCAAAACAAAAACAAAAACAAAAACAAAATTTCTTTGATTGAATTTTTTTCTTCCAATATATCTATTTTTAATAATAAAAATGAGAGCACACCACTCTTTGTTTAGATAACCTGTATACCAGTATTTTTGTTCATTTAGTGGAAAATCTTGAAATTCATCCTAATGAGAGAAAAAGTAAAAGAAAGAAAGCATATCATCAGGCTGGACAAGAAAAATGCTTATTTAAGTGAACTTTAGGTGAACAACAGAGGTCATGTTGGCACCTTTTGCCTATAATTTGGTTGGTCACATTACAAATAATGAAATTGTTATACTGCAAATTGTATTATTATTAATAATTTTCTGATTCTTTTTGTGGCATTAAGGATTGAAGCAAGGACCTTATGCATGGTAGACAAGCACTTTACCACTGAGCTATATCCACAGTCCTATTACTATTATTATTATTATTATTATTAATTTAGCCATCAAAAAGAAAAAGTTGGAGCACAATTTGCAATGAGCTCTAGCAATGACGCTGTAAAAGATAGAATGAACCTGTTGTTATTTGCAGCTGTTCTGAAAGAGGCCAGCAGAAGATGATATTAATCCCATGGCCAGTGTGGGAACTGGCTTTTCAAGTAAACAACTTGCTTTTGGTTTATATTACTGTCAAGTCACCATGCACAAGGCTGTATCCCCTCTATTTGGTTCCAGAGTGGGGGTAAAAACAAAACATCGAACACCAGTGTAATGCACTCAGCATCTGAGCGGGCCCTGCTGTACTAACACCATGTGCTCATGCCCATGGTTACATGTTCACAGCTGGCAGTTTGATGTTTTAAGAGACAAGCTACCAACCTTCCTTGCAGGAGACCTCTGTTGCTGCCTTTTACCTTGTGCAGTGTGCTGAAGCAGTGGCCTCTGAGTCACAGATGTCTGTTCCCTGCAGGCTTTGACCAGACACGAATCAGATGCTTTTTCAACTCAAGTCAGCAATTGTGGCTAAAAGAATGGAAAAGGAGTACCATAGCTTGGGAATTCTTACTTTGTATTTGATCACAACTTAAAAATAAGAAATGTTTTTGGCTCATTCTGCTGCACTCTTGTTCAGAAAGAGTTCTGGAGCTTTCCACCTGCCTACTTCCCTTTGTTTGCCACACACCAACCTAAAACAAAAGATCCTGGAAGCAGTCACACTGGTGAACAAAGCTCTTTCTAAATCCTGAAAGTAATGGCTTTCTGTCTAATGCCCTATCGTGTTATGTATTTATTAGCAATACCTTTTCCATTTATTTTCTCAAAGATTGCCAATAAAGAACTGAATCACATAAGGGAATAGCTGTAAAGCCTCTGAGTTCCCTAATGTCAAACTCATTAGCATCCGAATAAGCACACAGCAGCACGTCATCTGCACAATTGCAATTTTTTACTACTTTTAATAGCATTCCTCAAAGGGCTCATTTTCAACTTTCTTCAGTGGTTAGTTGGGTCTCCTGGGAGAAGGCGCTTCCTGATGCTCACAGCTTCTACTCAGCAGCCTAGCCGTTTGCTGTCAGATGCGTCAGCCCTCTGCCCTAACCCCATCTGCTGTGACTTCCCTCCCTGGAGACTAGAACGGAGGCAGCACAGCTGAGATCTGCTTGAGAAGTGTGCAGAGGGTGCTGAGAAAAGATAAGTTTAGGAATATGATTTGACATGCAAAGGCCCAGGATGTGGAAACACAGTGAAATACAAATGGGAAGCAGGACCTCTCAGGATGCTCACTCTGAGTCGGTCACTTACAGTTCCACTCAGCTCCTCTTTAGAAGCCCATCATAATCAAACAGGAATCTCCCACTGCAACCTGGGTTCCTCTCTTCCTACATATGCTCTATGACAAGGAGATGTCTTTAAAACCACACTTTTTTAAAAATATAAGCTTGCAAGAAGAATCTAAGGTAATCCTAAGACATGTAGTAATAAGCTTGTAAGAAGTAAAGATACTAGTTGTAAATGTAAGTTTAAATAAGAAATAAGAAGATGGAATGAATATAAGAAGTAATAAGAAATATATCTGCTAAAGTAGTTCTATAGTTTCCTTAAAGAGTATAAATAAGTAGATGTTAATATGTTATATGTGAGTTTGTAAAAATGTATAAATGTTGAGTGTGAGTTTATGCTTAATGTATATGGTAAAAGAACCCGAGACACAGAAGGTTAGTGTCATAGTAGACTGCAAAGTAGGCAGTCTGAATGGTTTCAAAAGCTCCAGAAGCCAGAACCAGCACAAGGCACCCACAGCTGAGATCTGTGGAAAATCAATGCAACACAGAAAAACCTGAGCTAACGTCAAAAATGGTGTGGTTTAGAATACTACTGTACCTAGAAAGGTCTCTGTCTGTGAGAACAAAAGTTGCAGAGACGCTTGTTTGAACTAAAATTATTAACTGCAAAAAGTTTTGGTTGTAAAACGTCTCTTCATATTTGGAAGTGAAAGCCTGATACCAGAATTTACTTTTTTGAACTTTTTGAACTTAATGAGAAAACTACAAAAAGATTTTGGTTATGGATTTCTCATATTTGGAAGGCTAGTACCAGAATTTATCATTTGAATTTTGAGACTTAAGAAATGAAATGCACAATAGAGATTTCATTGCAATGGGACAATTTCGAGTTTATAGTAATGACCTAGGAACTGTTTGCTGGAATTGGGTTAAAAATGGAACTGTTTAAATGAAGAAATTTATTGTTTCTACCTTGACTCAAGATGCAGTTTTGTGTATGCATATATGCTGGTGATTCATGTATTGTTCTGTGTTAAAAATGCAATTGTTTTGTGGAACTGTTTATGTAAAAATGGAATCATGTACAGAAAAAAAACCACTTTTATTAAATGTCAACTTTGGGGTTTTAACAATTATTATTTGCCATTCTTTGGCTATTTTGTATATTCTTTTAAAAAAATCATTTTTCCTAACTTAAATGCATAATAGCCCATGGGGAATTCACATTGTTAAGACAGTTCCAAGAACTCCCAACAGTTCTACCTCCACCTGGAAGCATGCACTCACTTCCATGGAAGCCCCTACTTTCCTGAAACAGCAACCTTAAAAGGAGAAACTATGTGGTAACCAAGGTATGGCAGGCCAAAAGGCTGCACAGTATCTTTCTAATTAATGACTCAGTTGCTCAAATGTCATAACTTCATGAAGTCATCACCAAGTACTCCATTTGCTGACTTCCGTTTCTGAAAATAGTTAGAGGATCCTTAATAACTTCATGGATGAGTACCTGCTTCTGAGAAAGTCAGTTCTGTTCAAGTCTATGATACAGTATGATGACTCTGTTATATTATTTCAAAGAAAAGAGACCTGCAACATTTGAGATTGTATTTTGTTTTTATGGATGAATGGACTAAATGAATTGATGAATATGTCAACTGTGACCCCTAAACTGAGAAGTGTAGGTTTACATATAATTCCAAGGGAAGTAATGTTTATTAAATCTCCCAAACTAAATGTAAAGTGAAAATTTTGGGGAAGGAGCAAATGAATTTGTCATGCAATGTGTGTACCATGCACAACTTCTGGTCTAATATGAACTCACCACCATCTGCCCATATGGTGTAACTAACATGATATTACCACCACCATCAATGTTCTGTAACATGACCTCACCACCGACATCAATGTGTTCTAACATGACCTCACCACTACCATCAATGTTCTGTAACATGACCTCACCACCATCAATGTGTTCTAACATGACCTCATCACCACCATCAATGTGTTCTAACATGACCTCACCACCACCACTAATGCCATGAAACTAACATGAGCTCACCATCATTGCCAATGTTCTTGTAGGGTTTGCCTACCAGTGAAACCAGTCTGATCTGTCTAGTCAGGAAGGGCAAGACCAACAGTCCTCTCAGAAGCCTGGAAAATTCAAATAGTCTCTAAAGTCCACTTGGATTTATTTCCTTAACAAGTCCACATAACAATACCAACATATCTTGTTATGTATCACTACTTCTTGAGGTCCTGCTTCAACAACTTCTAACAGTTTTACTGTCTTATCCACTGTTCTAACTTTTAACAGTTTCACAGATTATTCACCATCTAGAATGAAGAAAAGGCTTATCTTTGACTTGTCTATGCTTTGGAATTATAACACAAGTTCTTTGCAGTTCTAAACTTCAAGATTTATTTTATATTAATGATTATAATGATTTAAGTTACAGTCAAATTTTGTATAATATACTATTATATCATGTGCATATAAATACTTAGATATTTAATATCCCATACTACCATACTTATGTACATATTAATACATATGTATATATAAGGTTGATGGCTAACTGCAAACACAATGGAATTCTTCAGTTTCCATTTGTGATTTTTACTTCTCATAATTTCTGTTGACATTTATTTCTATTCATGTTTCTCTCTCTCTCTCTCTCTCTCTCTCTCTCTCTCTCTCTCTCTCTCTCTCTCTCTCT
>CABHPH010113423.1:0-45214 GCA_902168325.1 Peromyscus nudipes
CTCATCAATCAAAAATTATCTATTGTAATTTCCCTATCATAAAGAAATTATCTGTTTCCCAGTCTCTTATTCTATGTCTAACATTTGTGGTTCTATGGCTTGTAGCTTTGTTGTCATTGACTTTACAGATGACACTCACTAATAAGAGAACATACATACCATAATTTTCTTTCTGTGTCTGTGTTACCTCACTCAGGATGATATTTGCAATTTTCATGCTTTCTTTTTTTTTAAACAGTGACATGATATTCCATTGTATATTTTCTTTATCCATTTATCTGTGAAAAGGACATCAGGGTGTTTCCAATTCATGGCTAGTATGACTAGAGCAACAATGAACATGGTCTTGCAATTCTCTATGACCTCTGTTTTAGGTCTTGACTCAATGTTTCTGTTCCAGTTTCTACATTGATTTCTCATCATGGTTTCTGTAAAACAAAATACATTTTTTCTTTCCAAAATTTCATTCAGTCATGGTATCTTTCACAGCAATGGAAGTTCAAGTAAGACACATGCTACTAATAACAAGAAAGAGTTGAAAAATAACATCAAAATTTTGCTTATTAATATTCATTACAAATGATTTTTACTCTTCTCATGAATTCAACATAGTTATCATATAAAACACAACATGCACAAACATTTGAATTTAGATAATAGTGTGTATCTGCTGGATTTGTGTGTATGATGGGCAATAACATATTTCATAGTCATTAAAAATTAAACAATACATGTTGTACTGGGGTACACAGTTAATATGCAGGAAGTACAAGGAATACAGTAAGTAATTTATCAATTTATCAAAAAATGCTCTACAAATATAAGAACATATCAATTAGGATACACAATGCAATTTCAAAGTAAACTAATGAAAACATGGTCAAAGTTTAAAAGTACAATTTATTAGATTGATTAAAAGAATCAATGATAATAAGTGGTACAGTAACCTCAATTTTATAGTAGCAAAGATTTCTATATTCTCTGAACAACAGATAAAGATAATTCACAGAAAGTAAATACGGATGGAGGTCATGCAGAGTAGGATGCCTTTGAAGAATCTAACTACCTTGGAGGAGCAAATTCCATCTCAGTCTACAAAGACAAGAAAAGGAGACTCAGACAGGCTTAGATACCCTTCAGATCATTACAAATGCCTGCAAATACAGAATAGATCAGTGAGACAGAGGAGCATCCCTGCTGATTAGTCCTTAGAGCTCAGCTTCCCAGGAGGCCAGGTGGTGTAGAAAATGGCAAAAAGTATATCTGGAAAAGGCAACTGAAAATATCAAATAAAACACATACCAATTTTGTTTGTGAAACTACTACTACATTGAAATTTGAAATGATAGTATTTTATTGAAATTTTAAAAAGGATAGACACTTTAATCAACCTTATAATGTAATAAGCTAATTGCTTATGGAGTGTTTCATTCATATATGATTCTTATAATAAAAATGCATTTCAATATTGAAGTTTATTATTCTCAGAATGATAAACATAAATTTCATTAAACATAAGCCATCAACATATTCGAGTATAAGATTTTTCTTCTTAATATTAATCCAGAGTGAGTAATTTAATTTACTCAATAACATATTTAATTACAGGACATCATCCAATCCCTTGTGCATTTCTTGATATAAGCTGATAATTATGAAAGATCCTGGAAGTTCTAGGAAATATTGTTTTAACTCAGTTGGTATCTTTCAAAGTTTGACATTCAAATCTTTTGTCTTGTTTTGTTTTCGTTCCAGAAAACAAATTTGTAATTCATTTACATTCTTCATTATTTCAGTGTTTTTTTATATCACAGTAAAACAAATCTATATGCTATGTGCAATGATTTTTATAAATGTATCATAATTTCCATGTCAAACACACAAAGATTAACAAGTATCAATTGTACATATTTATGGGATAAAGTGCACTCTTTCAACAGTTATACACTGGTTGTTACTCAAAACAGAACCATTAGTATTTCCCTCTCCTTATAAGCTAGTGTTTATATTCATAGAGATCCTCTTTCTTCTTGTTATTCATGAATTTTTGTATTATGTTTTAGTGAATTATCATACATATAATTGAAGTGAGCAATATCCCTTTGTCATTGATATTTATTTATTACTGCACCAAAAATTTATTCATCATTCATATTTCCACCAACAACTAAAAAACAATTTAGTTTTCATCTTCTAGTGGTAAGAAATTAGAAATAAAACCCCTTCCTATCTTTAGAAGATTCCTTTTAGCTTGTAATAATTTGCTTATTTATTTACTCCTTCAGAAAAAAACAGGAAAACCAACCAAAATTATTTTACTTCACAGAACAAATTTTTAAAAAGTGTTTCTGTGAATGCCTACATATCTAAGAAATATTATGATTCTTATCACAGTACGTGTCAATTTTTTTTATTTTGAATTAGTTATTGCCTCTAAATCTGTTTCAATATTCAGGGTGTAATCACAAACTATTTACATAAAATAAGTATGGAGATATCAGAGTATCAGATATTATCATTAAAAGTAAATATAATTATTTATTTTTATAATATTTTTATTTTATAATTTTACTATCACAAGTCTAATTAGTATTGCTTATATATACGTAGATATGGGACTCTTCATTGGAACATGCCCGACCTGTCACAGAAGAAAGAATACTGATAAGGAGTATCCCAAAGAAATGCTGATGGGGAATGGGAGGTGAGAACAATTGAAATGCATTATATGCTTGTATGAAGTACTCAAAAAATAAAATAAAATAAAATAAAATAAAATAAAATAATAAATGACTGCTTTCTAAAATTTATATTCACTGATTTATAAAATTGCTTTTATATATGCTTTCCAAATGTCTTCTGTATGTTTTTTATAAACATTAATATATAGCCCTCATATAATTAATTTATTTGTCAGTATATGCCTTCACGTTGGAGATATACAATGGTTAGTGGCTCTGGGCACTAAGGCTTCCATCTTATTGCATGTTTTCTTGTGGCATTCCTTTTTCATATGCATTTGTTTATGTTTGATAAGTCCATTCCATGATCATGACTTTGTCCATGGAAAAGTCTTATCCTTAATCCATATTTATAATGAAATAGTAGTAAATGTGTGTTAAAATAACAAGTTTAAAAGGTTCAATATCATATTTTTAGAATATCACTTACATAAAATGCATAATTTATTAGCTCTGAATGGCAAAATTATAGGAGAAATTTCTCCATCCAAGGCTGCACTGTTATCAATATTATAGTCTAAAAGGATATTCTCCACCTAATAACTGTAAAATCACATTTTAGTAGCAGTACAGACCAATGTAATATACTTTTGAAATATCCCTCTATGGCCACAAAATTCAGAGAAATAGCATATTTTAAAAGTTGGCTCGTGATAGTAGTGCTCTCCTAAAAGCCAATTACTCTGGAATATTCTGGTACTAAAGTGAATCACAATGGTCTTCATCCATTGGAGCCTCATGAAACACTTTCATGGCAGAAATGCAGTTTAGTTGAAATAACAGATGGACTAAATGTCCCCCCTGAATCCAATTTAAAAAAAATATTGTGGTGGCCAATCTTCTAGTGAGGCTGCTCTGCTCTGAAAATGTTTTCTTAAAAACTGAAGAGTGTTTGGAATCAAACAAATATAGAATCATGAGTTATGACCAAACAGTGTTTCACAGATGATAGCACATGAGAAAATCCATCACGATTTGCCAAGCCAGCCCATATGCAGCTTACTCTGCTTCAGTTTGTTTCGTTGTGTGACTTGTTTCTCTCAGCTCTCACACTTCTCTGTCTATACTGATTGCCTTATTAATTATTGTTTGAGCAAATTTCTTCTAGATGATTTGTAATCAATATTACCTTATTTTGTCACGGTTCTCAACACATACATATTATTCTATCAAATGTCATACTCCTGGTTTTATTATTTTGCATATGACTATTAAAAACCTTATTTTCTCAGTCTTGGTTTCTCTCTCTCTCTCTCTCTCTCTCTCTCTCTCCCTCTTTTTTTTCTTAAATTTATAAATTTTAAGATAGCAGTTTTAGATAAATTGTGAGTCAGGAAAGTAACTTGGTGTACACTGAGACTTTTTTTAGTGTTTTAAATTGCACAAATACTTTATATGCATCGTTGAATGCATCATTAGAATCAGTGCAGCAGTCATTAGATTCTTAGATCATCTAAGGAGCATGAGACTAATGATTTCAACCATGATTCAATTATGATAAAACTACACAAAATGATGTCAAAAATCATTGGCATACACATTTTTTATTCAAACACTCAAGAGTTGTCATCAGTAAAATAAATGAATTTTAAATAGCTTATTAAAAATAGAAATAAAGAGTCATGTTCTCTCCTGCTTCTAGGATGGCTCAGTGGGCAAAGGCAGTTGCAATGTCAGCTTGAAAACCTGACTTCAAATCTTAGATTTCCTGTGACAACAGACAAAATAAAAAAGAACACGTGTGGTTGATGGCCATCTATAATCCCAGGGCCCCTAAAACATAATCAGAGATCAAGACAAATGAATGACCTAGAAGATTGTGAGGTAGTCACCCTGGAATAGCAACAAAGTGAGAAAAAATGGAGAACCTTCCTCAACAAGGTGGAGAGAGAACTCAACCCCAATGGTTCTGCACAGTGTTGTCGCTGATATATGCATGCACTTACATATACGTAATACTATCTCCCTCTCTCTTTCTCTCCCTCCCCTCCCTCTCTCTCTCTCTCTCTGTCACACACACACACACACACACACACACACACACACACTTGCGTATAAAAGGAAGGAAAATGGCAATTATCGTTAGACAAAATTTAATGTTCATTCTTCTCTACTTTTTGTTCACTAATTTCAAGTAATGTCCAACATATAAATCATAACAATGTCATTTTTATGAAAATATATTTCAAATTGTAAGATATGGATGGAAAGTAATTTATTGAACACAACACAAGTCAGGCACTTACTCTGATAACATATATCAGCTCTAATTTGTCTCATTCTTACATGTATTTGTGCAGTTAGCTTATTTGCCAGAGTGTTTCTAGTCAGCATTCATTTGGCGCCACTGTGCAAACATTCTTTGCTTCCCCCTGAAATCATTGGCCTTATGCCCACCAGATGGCAGGTTATGCTAACTTCCCAAACTGGAACTCTGAGAAAAACTGGGTAGAGTTTATGGCTCTTAAATTTAAATACAAGGCATAGGAACAAAATTCGGGAACTTTGTGGCATTATCCGCACATTGTAGGCTATGCTGTACACCACCAGAAGGCACAGAATTCTAATTTTGTTCCATCTGTGGTTTAGATCCCAAACCGTTCTGCATCACCCCACTAAAAACAAAAAAATCTATAGAAGAAGCAAAAAATATAAAGCAGAGAAAAAGTGAGATCACGTCCACAAACCTATAGTTTAGTTAACTAGGGTAAATAAGACCTAATGTATTTGAATCAAAGTTATCATTTTTAAATATAAAACAATTAGTAGGTGTAAAATGTTAGCTTTGGAGAGAAAGGTTCAGTTTTCTAAGTTTAGATACTAGCTCATTCAGTAGTATAGGTGGTTACAGATGGTGCTTAAGAGTACCTAGTGCTTTGCAGAGGACCCGAGTTAAAGTTGCCAGGACCCATGCTGGGTGTCTGACAATCACCAGGAGTTTCAGCTCCATGATATTTGTGTCTTCTTCCTTTCTGACCTCTTCTGACCCATGCACTCAGTGCTGAATCGTCCCTTCCTCCTCCCAGCCTCCTATAGTTAAAAATAAATAAATATTATATGCTGTATAAATACATAATGCTATAATCATTTTGTTACTATTATAAATGCAGTTAAATAATGATTATGATTAACTAATATACGCATTGATTTACATGAATAGAGACTTCTTAAGGTACCTGCTGTCATTTGTAACTAAGCTTTTCAACTGTACTATTCTTTTTCACTCTTAAGGCAAAAGCCGGCTGTCAAACAACATACTAACATACTCACACAGTAGTTTATGCTTATTGCAACTTCTCAGGCACCTAATTGAGTAGCTTTGGTGTTTTAGCTAATATGATCCGTTTACAATCCTATGCAGTTATTTTAATTTTTTATATAATTGCCACTTTGTAGACAAATAGAGTGCAGAGATAAAGTAATTTCAAGTATAAGTCCCTGGGTCCCTAAGGAAGAAAGCAGCTAAGGCTTGCAGTCTGTTTCAGGAATCCCTGATCTTGTCACTCTTCTGTTATCAATGGTGAATTGACTTTAAACGAAGCAAATCTGTTTGTCTAATACAGGATTGCTATTCTCTAGGTTGATAAACAATGAGTGTTGGTTTTTTTGTACTTTTTTTTCTTTTAAACAAATATTTAGAGACAACACAATTGCAGCTGTCAGTCATGATATCTAGATACGGCTAAATTTAGGATTTGTCATACATTTTAAAGATATGTGAAATTTTCCCTCTTTTGAAAAGGCCTAGACTTTTTAATGATATGTTTATAATTACTAAATGTTTACTCAATAACTTTATGCATAAATTGTTCCCAAATGGCAAACATTTTAGTCTTAATATTGTATGTAAAATCAGATGGGAAAAAACAAGGGAGAAAACTGACATTTTATTAAAAATAATTAATATGATGCTTAGAATATTTTTTCATTTAGAAGTGCCTATGATTTTATATAATTTTACAAACTCAGTTTTCACACCTGATGCTATCCATTACATGATAATCCAATAACAGCCATTTGTTTTTTCTTTTCTTTCTGAAAATCAGTATTTTAGAAATACTCAGATTATTAAAGAAAAATATTACGAATCATAGAGATTCACTGCTTCAAAGATCTAAATCAGTACTTTTGAATTTTACCTTAGTGATCTGCATTATTTTATATATGATATTGTTTGAAAGTAAATGCAGTCTAGAGCTCTGGATTATCATCCAAGTATAAAAAAAGCATTTCTACCATTATTAAGCTAGTTTTATGTAAGGGTTAATATTGCATGCATTTGATTTACTTTCTTACCATGCCATTGAATAAATATGGAGCTGGAGCTTTATTTGTAATATTCAATTTTTGACTGGAGGTATTTTTTCTTATTCAAAGAAGGAACATTACATATGTAGCTAACATGACTGCTAACTTAGCCAGAATATGCTCACATTAAAAGTAAAAACAGGGGGTTGGAGGAATGATTGTGTCTAAAAGCACTGGCTGCTCTTCCAAAGGACTCGGGTTTGATGCCTAGCACCCACACAGCTATTTACAACATTCTGTAACTTCAGTCCCAGGGAATTAGATGCCCTCTCTGGGCCTATAGGGCACTGCATACACAGAGTGCACAGACTTACATGCAGGTAAAGCACCCAAACTCAAAAAATCCTAAATAATAATAATAAAAAATTCCATATAAGTAATTAACAATCTTCTTCTTCATAGCATGCTTGATATGAAAGCAGATTATGTCAGTCAAATTTTCACTATTTTACAGATGATCTTGTATTCATATAATTCAAAATACTTATAAATTATATTATTATCTTTGAAGTCATAAAACATTTATAGGTTCACAAATACACTCTATTTTGAATAAATTGTAATTACCTCAGTCTGATAAAGAATAAATTTTTTGAATTAGTCTCCCAATTACTTAAATAAAATTATATTTTATTTATTTATTTATGAGTGTGTGTGTGTGTGTGTGTGTGTGAGTTAGCGTGTGGTTAATGTGTGTTTGCATATGTGTAGGGCTCACTAACTCATGTGGGTAGAGGTAAGGCTAACTGTTGATATTGGATTTCTTCCTATGGTAACATCCACCTTAATTTTTGAGACAGAATTTCTCACCAAAACTGGGGCTTTCTCTCTCAACAAGATGGGTTACCAGTGAGCCCTGGGAGTTTAGCATCTCTGTTCAGGCCCTGCCAGTGCTGAATCTACAGGTATCCATTTCCAAGCCATGATTTTATGTGCCTGGAATCCAAACACTGGTCCCCACACTTGAGCAGCAAGTACGCTACTCACTATGCCTTCTCCCCCATCCCTGAAATAACAATTTATACAAAAATATTGTTAAAATTAAATTATATTTAAGCAGTCATACAAATATGCTGTGCCATAAAGATCTGTCATTAAGATACAGTTTTTGTTTAGTCAATTATCTTTCCAAATTTATAATTTAACACTTGATTTTTTTCTACAACTTATATATGAAATATGTCTTTTGTGCTTAAGTGACAGTAATAATTCTTCATAATTTTAGTCTATTTAATCCTTGCTATTAATCTTAGCCTTTTTGCTATTTAAAACACTTAACTTACTTTTCTTCTAGGGAGTACTTCTGCCATGCTGAGTCCATTTATCTAAATTAAATTTAATTCATTTCTAATATTCTTGTCTCTAAAAGTTCTTATTACTTTATTGTACTGCGATTTCTCCTGCTTGGAGAAATTACAGATGTAATCTTCTAAATTTAAAACTGAAATGGGTATCAAGGCACCAGTCATACTTAAGACAGCTCATTTGAGAAATTTAATATAGAATTTATAACTATTAATGTATCAGAAACATTATGGCTCAGTGAACAAAGAACAAAATTGATGACATATGAAGTATGATCTATATCAATATTCCTTAAGCACATGGTGAGCAATAGAAGATAATTTTCTCAATTATATAATGCTACTTTTGTTCTGAAGATATTTATAGCAATATTTTAAAAATTAAGAGAGTTGAGTTTGGTTCATTCAAAAAGCAATGAAATTATTCCACTAAACTGGCTTAAAGCACCTTATATTATTAAATATTTTCTAATTTATCAATTACCTTCCTTGAGGTACTATATAAGACGTATCAAGACCTCAATTTAAAAATAAAATTAAGATTTAATTTTTTCAAAATAAGAAGCATTTACACAATTTCCTAATTATATACACATCATTATAGTTAAATTTTTAAAAGGTATTCACTATAATAAGTTTGAAGGGAAAGAGATTGAGGTTGAGAGAAATATTGATCCGTAACTAAGGATATATAAACAAAATACATGGAAACCTACTATTCCATAAGCTAATTAAAACATAAATTATAAACCACTGGGAGTGGATGCACTTCATAAGAGTTGATAATATCAGTCTTGCAGTTTGTGCATTACTAATGGAAAATTCCAAATGCCATGTATAGAATAACTCCCTAAGAACTGTTCATCAGATGCCCTTCCCAGGGGCCTAAAACAAAATAAGATGTTGCCTTTATTCTTGTTTGCTTATAAGAACCATATGACAAGATCGTATTTGTAAAGATAACATACACCATGTTTATAAGACCTGGGAAAATGAAACTGTAACTGAATAGGAAGCTTACTGTACATTGGCTAGCTTTCTTAGTGCTGGAAGATGCTATATATGCAATTGATAGAGTAAAGTCATCAACGGTCTTACCCATTTTTGGATCTTAAATACAAAATACTAAACTGCCAGACAAGATGTGCCTACTGGAAAAATAGTGACACATTTGTTACTGGGATAATAAACTGTTTACTGAATGATGGTATGACTGCTCAATGTGAGGGGATTCAAACCTGTTTCTGCGGACCTAATCAAAACCAAAGGTTTGGAAGGTCATATATCATAGTGGTGAAATTAATTTATTTTAATTAGCTAATTGAACATTGTGTCAAAGTGTCTCCAAAATATTTATGTTTTTATTCATTGGTGAATGCTATTCTCAGCCTTAATAATAGGAACCTCTTTATATCGCCAATGACAATTAATTCTAAGGCTCACATTTGATCAAGATGCTGGAAATGTGACTGTTGGGTAATCACTCATATAAGGCTTAATGAACATCACAAAAAAAGGAGAAGAAAAGAATATAAGAGACAGACAATAGAGAAGAGGGATAAGAAATGCTATCTTCTGTATGGCTCACCTATTGAACTCATGAACTCACAACAGCTGTGATTGTCAGCATGAGCTTTGGAAAATACTGCATCTGTCAGTGGGAGGGGGTTCATAGGACCGTGGGGGTTATTATCAGTTGATGGTTACTGGGGATGTGCAGTCACTGTTTTCAGAGATAAATTACCCATGCTAGCTATGCTCATGCAAGTAACCATGGTTTAACCTTGGTCCTCATAAAATAGTAGCTGATATTTTACATATATATATCCAAAATAATATATTTTTATGTTTATATATATTTATCCAAAATAATATATTTTTATGTTTACATGTATCCAAAATAATATATTTTTATGTGTATATATATATATATATGAAGTTACCCAATAATGCAACAATGCCCCTAGTAGACACTGTAAGATAGCAAAGATCTCAGTTCAAAGAGTGACTACTTCTTAGAGAACTGTTGGTTCATGAGGTTCCATAGACCCTAAACATGATAGGCTACTGCTAATGTTCCTGTTATACTTCAGATCTTGATCATGAGACCCAGTTGGGAATGTTTTCACACACTGGAGTCATAGCACATGGAGAAATCAAGCTGGTAACCACCTGGAAAATTCATCCCTACTTTATATCTTCTACAGTGGTAGGAAGTGTATTACTCACTCATACCCATTTAGTGAAACAGCAGTACCAGGACTTAAGAACTGCCCAGCCTCAGGCTGTTGACCAAGTTTATAATGCCACATATGCACTTGTTCCTTTCATTTAATTTTTCCCATTTCCCAAAAAACAATTGTCTTTGCTTTTGTACTATAGAACTGTAGTCACTTCTTAAGCAGTAATTCCTTAGGGAGATAAATTGCTTCATAAATTGATGAGACATAAGAAATTTACATGTCTGACAGAATGATGAACAGATGATGACAAAATCATAGAGTTGGTTCATTCCTTTTTCTTATGATGCAGGTGTGCACAATTTCTATGAAAAATCTAGAATTGGTAAGATTGCACAGAGCTTAAACTGTGTCCTATAAAAGAGTATGCTAACACAGTTTTGAATAACACCTTTGCGGTGTCATACGATTAAACCCAGTAATGCTACCATCTTCTGAGAAAAAGAGCTTTGGAGAGAAATAATTGATTTTATCAGAATGAATAATAACTTTCACTCTTTCGCAAACCAAAGCTTAATATATTTTGCAAATAAATCAATGCATCTCACTTTTCCATTGTTCTTTTTCTTTAGCACTTGGCATCCTTTTATTTGCTATTTGAAAAACATACCAATATACTGTAATCCTTCCTTAGATCAAGAACAATCAATATGAGTAATAAAAATACATACTTAAATAACTGTAAAGAACATTGCCAAATTATTGTGTGATCAAAGAATGTGTTCTTTCTCCTGAGAACACTGACAGATTTCAAAAAGACAAATTATAGCAACAAACAAATGACTTTAAACTATGCATCATGTAACTTGGACAGACTACAGTCACAAACAGCAGATTCTTTGTATTATAGAAAGATAACCATTTTATGAAAATACGTTTTATAACTATTTATCTTAGTCTTAGCTGGTGATGACTATTACTCATTTATTTATCTCACCAAAGGAATAAAGTTATAATCATTCACTCTGTCATCAAACTTTACAAAGTATGCACTAGGTACCTGTGACTTTTTTGGGTATTTGGTCCCTGAAGAGTATAAAAAGAAAATAAGATGCATAAACCTTTGAGATTAAAATGAAAAAAAATGTGATCAGACATTTTAAAAGCATAAATAAATAATTAGGAAAATTATTATAAAAGAAATGAACCTTGGCATTACATGTTGAATAACCAAATGGGAATAAAAGGTTCTTTGCAGTTAGTAAAAGCTTTACAGGCAAACTCAGAAAATCGTCAAACTATATCTCAGGTTTTGAGAGTCCTTAGGAATTTATTGTTTCTGATGTTTAGGATCATTGAGATAAAGTTTTTGGCTTACACATGCTCATTTCCTTGGGTCCATATTTTATAATGCAAAGGCTTGGTCTTGGCAAAGCTTATTTTCATCTCTTAATATTCTTGGTTTTTTTTTTTTTTTTGATCTCTTCTATTATGTCTTGAACCACGGATTTAATTATGGTTTCTATGTTGATTTTTATGTCTCTGGTTCCCATTGTTAATAAACCAAAGTGGTTTAATAAACCTACATATGAAAAAGCACAGAACTAGATTCAAGGGACAGGAAATATAGAGGAAATCAAAATGAGGGAGAGGGATGAATAAGAACAACTTATAATAACACAAATGTGTAAAAATGCAATATTGAAACCCAATAGATCACATATTAAGTGAATTTCAGAAAACACATAAAACACAAGGAGGAAGTAAAGGAAGAAAAAGTTAATAAATAGAAAACTATATTAATCCATCTCTTTTGCCATTATTGCAATGTAAATGACCTAAATATGTAAATTATGCAATGAAAGTGGTCTTATTGGTGAATGATTTAAAATTTGCAATATAGGCTTATACTTTACTCAAGTTGGTCTTCAGTTAGCCATGTATTACTTCCACAGTGCCCTTACCGAACACCACACACTAACATGTGAAAAACTCAATGACTGGAATAGGTTGCATCTTTTGGAAATACAGGCTAATGAGTTTCCACAGACTCCTAAACATTGTAAACTATTGTCATTGCTCTCGGTTTCCATCCAGAATGTGTTGGTAAGTTGCTGTTGCTAAAGGAATCATATGCTTCAGACAAGAACATGAAGAAATTATGTTGGTAATTTTGTGGAGGCTTCATTCCAACTAACTAGCTTTTGTAATCCTGGAAGGTAATATGCACTCTTCTGGAGGAGAAAATGAGAAACCAATCACATTCAGACTGGAATTAAGCCATACATTATGAGATGGACCACACACCCTGCACTGTTATTGGATCAAGAACTGACCCAGCCAAATCTGATGGGAACAGCAGTAACAAAGATAGCACAGCTGCTCAACAAAGACCCAAAAGAGATGAGCCTCACGATGGCCACCGTAACACTTTTATTTTTGATCTCTGCCTGTTGCATACTTGGGGCACTTTTAATATTTGTACAATTTGGAGATATTGGATTGAAAGAAAATTTCTTATGAGTCACAGATGCCTTCTTCCAGGAGTATTGCATCTAAGGTTCCCCTGGAGAGTCCTGAAAATACTACCCCTCCCATTTTTAGGGAGATATCCTTATCTACTTGAAGGTCTTCCTTAAACATTGGAGGTTGTGACACACTTAAAGAAGCCAGAGGTCTCTTTATGAGGTTATGAGATATTCTTGAAACATCTGTCCCTGTACTTACTCAGGAACAAGATAATCAAAACACAGTAAATTTTTAAAGGGCAACAAGATTCAATGGGCTAGAGGAGTTGGCCACAGATTAGATTACAAGCTTCTTCTCACTATACACTTAGGCAATTACATGGAATATACATGAACAAAGTTAGATTAGCTGAATTTACCTCTGCCTTACACAGAGGCTTATATTGATGGGCAAAGAATGATGTAGAAGGATGACAAAAGAATGAGATTTCAGGACCTCCTTTTCTTAGAAAAGTTAGTTCATGCACAGCCACTATGGTGTCATATGACCAAGGAACAACATTGTCAGTGGCCATTTCAGAGGAGCAGCAGATGGCAATTGACTTCAGGAGACTGGTCCTCCAGGAAACAAACCCCCTATGGGTGAACCTTGGATAGGCAATGCCCTGAGAGCCTTGGTTACTACTAGGTATTTGGATGTTTGCCACTGTAGCATGAATCTTAAAAGGTTCTTATTAATAAAATCAAACCTGAGGCAGGTATTGGGGTGAACACTGGAAGATCAGAGAGACAGAACAGGCCACAGCCACCTCACCTCACCAGTTCCTCAGTTGGTCTTGTTTCCTCAGATTGGAAGCCTCTGTGTCCTCATATCCGAATGGCTCTAAGCTGAACTGTGCTGCTAGAAGCCTGAAAGCTTAACCAGCCAAATGTTTAACCAGCCAAATGCTTAACCAGTCAAATGCTTCTAGTTTCTGGTCCTCATGCCTTATATATCTTTCTGCCTTGTACCACCACTCCCTGGGATTAAAGGCTGGCTTTCTGGGATTAAAGGTGTGTGTCACCATGCTTGGCTGTTTCCAATGTGGCCTTGAACTCAGGGAGATCCAGAGGGATTTCTATCTCTGGAATGCTAGGATTAAAGGCATGAGTGCCATCATTTTCTAGCCTCTGTATCTAGTGGCTGTCTGTTCTCTGACCCCAGATAAATTTATTAGGGTACACAATATTTTGGGGAATACAATACCACCACATGCCACTGCTATTTTTCTCTGGTATCTGGCATAGTGTAGATGGATATGGGACACTCCTACTGCCCTTAATATAGTATGATCATCTCTTGTTCTGCTGTGAATTTTTACCCATGGATTATTATGAAGATTATTTCTTCCTAAGCTGTGTTGTTCACCAAAGCAATTGTTTTATACAATAATAGTGTTAGTTAAATAGAATTTTGTTGAGGGTGTTCAATGAATATAGTAAGGGATTCTGATAGAGGTTGGTTTATGGGGAAAATTAACATAGATAAAGATAGGATAAAAAAGTTGCCTCTGCTTCTGATAAGGCAGAGACTGAACAGGATAAAAAAATAAAACAAGGAAGTATCACACAGCTAGAACACATGAGTTTTTATTGAGGAGCCATATAAATTGTGGCTTAGGTTAATGATCAAGAAAAACAATCAAGTCCCAGTAGCCCAGCTAGTTGAAATTCTTTTAATCTTAATGATGGGAGATGTCTTCACAGGTATTGGACTGCATCATAGCAGAAACAATGCTTTGAAAATAACAAGGTTAGACTAAATTGTTTTTGTCGATAGCTTTGAGGTGAAATATCAAAGAAGATAATCTAAAGTTTTAGAAAGGCACATAGTTGACTGAGGAACTTGTTAACTTCAGGGAACAAGAAAAAAATCAACCCAATTATTATAAGCTGATATACTTTTCTTGCTAGGATTGGTTGGTGACCAAAGGCAATGATTGTCCTTGTGCTCATTTCTGCCCTCAATCTCCTGATTATATATATGTATACTCTTGGTGAGTGTGCATGCACCCCAAATATTTAAAGTGGAGCCGACTGATTGTTTTCCATATATAAAAGTTTAGTTTTGTGATTTTTCTAAGATCCCTTATTAGATCACCTTTCAAGATAAGTAATAAAATGATTGATTCTTTGTAACCATAATATGCAACCTACTAGTTAAAAGAAGTGGCTGAGAAAAATACCTTGCTTGCTCACAGTCTGTTAATCTATAACAAGTTACTTAGATGTAAATATATGTGAGTTCTTGGGATGACTTTGTTTTAATCATATAGGAAAATAAAAAACATATTTTTTACCTATATTCATTATAATGATTCACTTGAAAAATAGAATGTAACCACATTGTAATTTTTCTATTTCTTCAAAGACTTTGCTGTGGTATATGAGTTGTAAGGGAAAAAAATAAAGTAAGTAAGAAGAAAAACATTAAGAAAGTTAGAAGGAAAACATCAACAGAGAAGGAAAACACCAGGCTAGATGTAGAGGAAAAATGAGAAAACAGAAGACTGAAGAAATGATGTGAAGGAAACCATCAAGAGAGTGAGTGAGTCTTTCCTCTTATCCCCTCAGAAAAACAAAGTCATAGTGTGCTGTCTCTGTGATTCCATTCTAGCCCTGCACTGCTGAAGACTGGTCCTCATGGCACTGGTGAAACAGACATATAATCAAATTGTATAGAGATATAAAATGTAAACATTTTATTATGCCCGAATTTGAATAACAACTGCAGCAGCTTTGGCCTGAGGATTTTTCTTGGGCACTCTGCCCATTATGAGTTAATAATCCACTGCTGGGGACATGGCAATCTGCCTGGGCTGGCTTGGAGATTTTGTTTTGGTCTAGCGTGCTTGCAGCCACAAAAGCCACTCGCCTGAGAGTGGGCTGTCATATGCCTCTGTAATAAAAAATGGGTTATGAAGTCAATGAATAAAAATGGTAGTAAACGATAACTGTTTATCAATGGTGGTTAAACCTGAGGGGAAATTATTGTAAAAGATACCTCTGTTCTGTGTTTCTTTATCAATGATGACTAAAAGATATGCAAGAGGAAGTGAAACACATGTCCAAAAACAAAAATGATATAATCTATGTTTTGAAACAACATGAATCTATCCTTGCTTACTGAATTCTGTATAAATAAAGAAATACTCTGGCTGTTTGCAAGATTCTCCTAACCATCATGCCTGGCTCATCCTTCCCTCACTGACTCCTTACCTCCTCCCTGGGACCTGGCCACCAAAGGAGCTGGACCCTCACAAAGAACCTGTGCCTAGACAGGATAGAGTTCCTAGGGGAAAATCTAGTCCTATTATCTTACTAAATGGACATATTATATGCTAATTAGCTGAATGTTTCATTGTATATATATTACATTTTCAACATCCATTTATCTGTTGATGGGAATCTAGACTGTTACCATTTCTTTGCTACTGTAAATAGAGATGCAATAAACATGGATGGTCAGGTATTTGTGGAATTAGATATGGGTTTTTTGAATAGCTATCTGAACGGTATAATTAGGTCACACAGATCTACTTTAGTTTTGTGAGAAAATTCCACATTGATTTCAATAGTCTACACAATTTGCACTCGCAACAGCAGGGAGTAAGTGTGTCAGTTTTCTCATTATACTTTCCAGCATTTGTCATTCGGACTGTGGAACATGAAATCTCATAGCTGTTTTCATTTTAATTTGAAGTTCTCTAATAGTGGAAGAACTTGAACATTTTTTAAATGTTTCTCAGATTCTGTATTTCATCGTTTGAGAAATCTCTGTTCAGTTCTATGTCCATTTATTTTTTTTCTTGATGCTTAAGTGTTTGAGTCCTTTACATTCTATTTATATATACTATATTCTAGATACTAATCCTCAACAGATGGATAGGTGGTAATGGATTTCTTCCTTCTCTGTATAGACTGCATTTCTACTTGAATGATGGTATTCTTTGCTATATCCAAGTACTGTGCTCTTTCATATACAGGTATATTAAACCACTTTGGTTTATTAACAATGGGGACCACAGATATAAAATCGTGAGCTCTAAATTATCAATTATTTATCTTAATGCCTATGGTATTGGGTTTATGTTTTTTAAAGTCCTGTCTTGACAATAAGTTTAAAACCCATTCCCTATTTTCTCTCATGTCAGACTAAGGGAAGCTGGTGCTATGTTGAGGTCTTTGTTTATTTAGGTTTAATATTTGTTCAGGTCATAGATATAGATCAATTTGTATTCTTCTACATTTGGCCATCAGGGTTTTTTGTTTTGTTTTGTTTTGTTTTGTTTTGTTTTGTTTTGTTTTTTAAGACAGGGTTTCTCTGAGTAGTTTTGGTGTCTGTCCTGGATCTCTCTCTGTACACCAGGCTGGCTTTGAACTCAGAGATCTGCTTGGCTCTGTCTCCCGAGTGCTGGGATTAAAGGCATGTGCCACCACCACCCGGTTTTGGCCATCAGGTTTGTTCAGCACCATTTTCATGAGATGCTGCCTTTATTTAAAGACTTCTACATTGAAAACTTTAAGACAATAAAAAAAAGAAAATGGAGAAGATATGAGAAGATGGAAAGACTTTTCTAGATCATGGATTATAAGAATCAATATCTTGAAAATAGTCATTCTACAAAAAGCAATGTGCAGATTTCAGGACAATCTCCATCATTATTCCAATGCATTTCTTCACAGAAATTACAAAAAAACCCAACCAACTAACCAAACAAACAACAACAATAACAACAACAGAAATTCTTAATTTCACATGTTTTGCCAGGATAGGCAAAACAATTCTGAAAAAAAAAAAGAAAACACTACTATAGGTACAGCATTTGAAAAAGCAAGTTATATTACAGAAGTCTAATGATAAATCAGTGCAGAACTGGTATAAAAACAGTCATTGGTTAGTGGGAAAGAATTGAGAAGCCATACTGCTCCATCCATCTTATTTTTGACAGAGAAGTGAACTGTGCCAGGAAGTTCTATTAATTCTTGACACTGACATCATATCCGGGATCTACATTTAAGTTCAAAAACATCTTCTTCACCTTTGTTGTACAGATGCTTGCATAGTCCTAAGGCATCAGTCAAACCTTGATCAGAATTACTCTTTGGCATATCCCTGGCTACATATTTCTTTTTGACTACAGGTACGCTAGAGAAATAAGCACAGAATAAGAGGCAGGATGTTTATTCACCTGAGAGCTACATTTGAGACCCAACACTAGGTTGTCTCCATCACTAGACTCAGCCACTCTCCTCAACTGAGAGAGTAGACAAATGGAGGTAACACAGCAATGGATGTGTTTGCACTGAGAGGACAGAGATAAGTAATATATGAAATGTGTTAATGACAATTTTTAAGTTACCTGGAATAAGAACAAAGATGAGAGCTGAGGTTTGCTGAGCAACAATGGATAGATTTGGACTGCATGGTCTTTATTATGGGACCTGTCATGCAGAGTCAGCTTGGAGCCCAAAATATCACTGTTGCCTATAGGGCAGGTGCAATTTCTATAACAGGTTATTTTTGACCAGATTTATCATTCTGGATTTTAAAATAAACCAAGGGAGTTTTAGAAAAATAAAAATGCTGCATATAGTGGTGTTAATCAACAGCTCTCTAATTTGATTTATAACCAACACAAGTGGGAAATCATGCCAAGTACCAGAAACCTAGCCCATTACCCAGGCCTGTGAAGTCATGGATCTTGGAGGAGAACTTACAACCACCAGTTTACTAAACCGTCATAATTCCCAACTATACTATAAATGTTTGTCCTGACACATACCCATAAATTTAGCACTCACCACTCATCATTGAAAATTCTCTTTGCCACAGACTAAGACAATTGCAGAAAATGTTATAGTCATTGTATACCACATCCAAACAAAATGTAGAGTTGTGGATCCCAGTTGCAACTGGTACATCTACAAAACAACTCGTACAACAAAGACTCAGGGATTACTGTTGAAGAGTGAGATGAAAAGCTGCAAAAACCAGAGGACCGAAGTGTGCAGTGAGATTGTGTCTCCCGGAAATGTCAGAGTTGCTACACCCATGATGTGAAGTTCTACTAACATGGCTGTCTAAGGATGACCTGAACAAGAACAGCACCAGTGGACATGATAGCACATAGAGGAGAAATGTCAAGAGGCCCCAGCCCTAGAAAATGAATTACAGGTAACTAAGGAATTCTGAGAGTGTGAGAAATAGTTTTCTCCAGGAGAAGAAGAAGAAAAAAAAAAACCAGAGTAGTTTTTACAGGAGAAGATAACCATTGGTTATCTAATACAAAATGGTCAGTCTTGAAAAATGTAAATACAAGTAATATTGTACAGACTGAGTAGGTTATTTATATAGATTTAGGAATAATATATTATTATTGATATGAACAATGAAAGGAAAAATGGCCATGAATTTGAAAAAGAGTAATCTAGGGAACATGAGAGGGTTTGAATGAAGGAAAGAGAAGAAGCAATTGATGCAATTATCTTTCAAATGCTAAAAAAATTAATAAAAATTATCTAAAACTAAAAAATTAAATAATTCATATAAATAAATAAATGTGTTAGGCCTTAGTGTGTGTAAAGGTCTAGAGACTAACACACTGCTTAGAAACTACTAATGAGGGCCTGAGTGGTTGTGGCTTAGCAGTAGAGCACAGATCTGGAATTCTTCCAAAGAGGCACGGAAAACAGAGGCTGTAACTTGGAACCACAAAACCAAGCATCCATGGTAGGGATGCTCACTAACGCTGGTATTCAGGTGTGTTTAGCATCACATCATCTCTGAATGCCTAAAGCTTTCTTTTTGCTCTGGTAGATGAGTAGGTTTGCTCTTCCACCTGACCTTACTGGACCACAAAGTGACAAGAAAAACGAGTCACTGCGGACTTCGAAGAACCCAAGTTCTTCTTCTAGTTCCCACATAAGGTGGTTAATAACTGCCTAAAACTCTTAAGTTCATACAGTCCAACACCCTCAACTTCTCAGAGAACACCTGTACTTCTGTGGACATACCCAACACACACACACACACACACACACACACACACACACACACACACCAAACAAACAAATAAATCCAGCCAATATTACATCAAACATATAATAATAAATAATTATTAAAAATGAATAATGTGGGCACACATGCAAGCAGCTAATTGTATACATGGGTGGCTGGTGCCCTCAGAAGCCAGAAGAGGGCATCAGATACCCTGGAACTTGAGTTACAAATGGTTATGTGTTGGGTTCTAGGAATCAAATCTATATCTTCTGCAAGAGTATTATTATTTTTTAAGATTTATTTCTTTCATGTGTATAAGTGTTTTGCCTGCATGTATGACTGTGTGCCATGATTGTGCCTGGTGGTCACAGACGCCAGAAGAGACCATCAGACTCATGGCACTGAATGGTTGGGAGACAGCATGTGCATGCTAAGAACTGAGATCAGGTCTTCTGGAAGAGAAGCCAGTGCTCTTAACCACTGAACTTTTTCTCTTCAGATTCTCTTTATGGTGATATTTTCTTTTGTAATTAAATATTATTTGTATGTTAATAAATAAAGTTGCCTGGGGGTCAGAGCTATTAGCAAGCCATAAGAAAGCAGGGCAGTGGTGGTGTACACTTGTGATCACAGCACTTGGTAGACAGAGCTAGGTAAGTCTCTGTGTGTTCAGGGATACAGCCAGCATTGGATACACATGCCTTTAATCTCAATATCAACCACGGGACTGCCTCATCACGGCCTGTCTGTATAGACCTCAAGGTGTTCTATGGTTGGAAAAAAAGGGGAAGTGCTGTGGGATGTTCTGTATGGCAAATGTGTTGCTAATAAAACACTGATTGACCGTGGGCCAGGCAGGAAAACTCTAGCTACAAATGGCGCCAGAACGTGGGGCAGGAATTTGCACTTAAAACCTGAGAAAGCATAAAAAGAAGATTCTAAAGTGGAGCTAAAACAGCTTCCTAGTTGTCTTTGTCAAGTTAGCCGCAGCCTGCGGGCTTGAGCTACTGTATGGCGGGTTCCTGGTGTGCGTGTTCGACTTGCAGTATGGCGGGAATGAGGCGTCTGCAAGTGGCACATTAAGCTGCGTGGTGGATTTGCCTTTGCTAGTACAAAATAACAAAAAGAGGTTTCTGGGCTACACGCTGCTTTGATAGAAGCATAGACCCACCATAGCTCCCAAAGCTGAAGGTAAAGGTATCACTGCCATGTTGGGAAGCTGAGGTGGACGGAGCCGGCAGCCACAGCACCGTTTCAGTCCTAGAAATGCTGCAGTTTAAAACAATTGATTCACAATAAAACAGATTCAGATGAAACAAGACTTTAAATGCTTTAAAATGTGTGTAAAAATGTATGTAGGCTTCAAAGAGAGATAAAAAGGAACGTATACAGTTATATAAAGAAATAGTTTTGAAAAATGAAGTCTTTAAAGAGACAGTAAAGGTAGTATAAAATATAAGCCACATAAAGATGGATATCACACAGAGAATCTGCATTGTGTTGTCTTTGGGATTTTTAACTGCAGAGAGATATTTGATTGTAAAGGAAGCTGAGTTAAACCAATATGTATATTTTAAAGATACCCTGACTTCAAAATTTGGATGTAAGGATATGTTGCTTTGGAAAGGAGGCTCTGATTTTGTTTCCACAGAAAGCCAGAGGCTATGGATTTGTTCCAGATTAAGATACATCAGGTTTGACCAGCCAAGACCACCTGAAAGGTCTCCAATGACACCATGGCTCAGATGATCCAACATCCAGAACCCTTTCAAGGCAACTGGCTCAGACGATACACTCTCACGGACTACTCCATAATTCTAAAATTTTCTTTGTGTCCCCATAAGATACAGTGCCCCCCTCCAGCAGGAAGTAATAAGAGAAGCTATGCCCAAATTCCCAAATTATATGTAATTTACTTTAAGGTTAAAACCTTCCTTTTTGAAAAAAAAAGGGGGGGGGGAAGTGCTGTGGGATGTTCTGTATGGCAAATGTGTTGCTAATAAAACACTGATTGGCCAGTGGCTAGGCAAGAAGTATAGGGGGGACTAACAGAGAGAATAAAAAGAGCAGGAAGGTGGAAGGAGACGCTGCCAGACGCTGCCAGCCACCGCCAGGAGAAGCAGCCTGTAAAGATGCCAGTAAGCCACGAGCCATGTGGCAAGGAACAGAATTATAGAAATGGATTAATTTAAGATATAAGAACAGTTAGCAAGAAGCCTGCCACGGCCATACAGTTTGTAAACAATATAAGTCTCTGTGTTTACTTGGTTGAGTCTGAGCGGCTGTGGGACTGGCAGGTGAAAGAGATTTATCCTGACCGTGGGCCACGCAGGAAAACTCTAGCAACAATTCTCTTTTTTTTTTAATGAGATCTTAATGTACTTTTGGTGACTTCAAAGCCTCACCAACACAGCTGCCTAAATATGAGCCTAAGGCAGAGGACACTACACATGGAAACATGTACAAGCAAAAACTCATGAGACCTCAACCCTACACAAAGAACTACAGGCAACTAAGGGATGCTGATAGCATGAGAAATAGTCTTCCCCAGGGAAGAGCTTACCAATTAGTTAATCCAATCATCCTTGAAAATATACAAGTAACATTATATAGTCTGATCAAGTTGTACTCATATAATTAAGAGTACACACACACATATAACAACAGTTAATGAGAAAAGAGGCTGTGAATTTAAAAGAGAGCAATAAGAGTTACATGCATGTGTTTAGAAGAAAGTAGAGAGGAAAATGGTATGATTATCTCAAAAGTCAAGTAATAATTTTAAAGGTTAAAAGAAAAGAGGAAAAGATGCTATAGGGATAGACAGAGGAGATAGATGAAGGATTGGTTCCCAGTTTAGATCGATGAAAAAATTCCTCTAAAAAATTTGGGTTTTTCATTTGTTTGTTTTGTTTTAAACAATTACTGGAAGAAATAACACTGGAAGTTGTTTAAAGTACAGTATCTGACCAAAAAACATAAGTATTAGACAACTTTTGTGGTGACAGTGATGTAGGTTTGATGGGTATACATTTAATCAGTTTTGTTGTGCTTTTTTGTTTGCAAACAGCCCAGGAAGCATATATGTATAAGGTGAAATATGAAGAATGTAAATTTATTCTTAGGGAAACAATACATTGTAAATGTAAGCCTTGTAAAAGCATCCAGCTGAGTTCTATAGCAGCAGGTCCCATTCATTTCCTTAGAAATACAACCATTTGACATATAAAATGGGTGCTGTATTTTGCCAACACCACGTTAATATAGTGTTCAGTTCAGAACTTTATTCAGTCCCTATTTATTGCTTTACAATAGAGTACATTTCCCCAAATTCCTCTCAAAGATCTCAATAAGTTATTGGGTTCCTGTCAGGCTGTAGAATCTAACAAAAATAGGAAAAATATATATTATTCCATGTTTCTATAATCTTTCACACTGTGCCACTTATGCTACAGTTCCAGAGTCTTGTTTCCTATTAATCTTTAAGTTACTTTATTTTTCAAATGTGCTTTATAATAGCAACACATATGGTATTTTGCTGCTGTATACAATGCAACATTTCAAAGGAGCTTAACCAAAAGGTAGATATATTATGACACAACAAATGTACAGAATAGACCTTATGTTACCTCTCTTCCTTTTAGGAAGAAGTTTGCACAACATGCAGTCATGCACTTCATAAAATTATATCAAAAAAGAAAGGTGATCTCATTTATAGTTTCAGCCACCATATGTAGTCCCATTAAATTAGAAGCATGTAAAAGATATGTAATATATAGAGAGAAACAAAGTATCTGTGAGTCACATATAATGTGAAATAACAATGATTTTAGCTATAATTTAGCCACTAGCTATGAATGTTACAAAATATTTGTATCAAACAAGGCAATGCACCTATAAATGCACTATAAACTTTAAATCTTCTTTTAAAAATTTAAAAATTAAACTAAATGGCCCAGAGAAAGCAGACTGAACCTAATGAAGAATATACAGTCAGTTTTAAAATAATATTATGCTACTGCTTGCTTTCTGGATTATATTGTAGAATGCTAATTATATTATAAAATGAATATTCTAGGACTTTTATGTTATCTAGTTAGCTATTAAAGAAATATTTCTAAGTATTGACTATAAATAATCAAAACAGACTAAATATATTAAGCAAATCAAAACACACCTAAGTTATAAGTCTTAGTAAAATATGTGGCTGCTTTATGTCAGCCTAAACATAAAGAGTCTTACAAGAAAGTTTCATTCATCATATATGCACTTGGATCTTATAAAGTGTAGTTAATGCTGAGAAATATATTATATTAAATGTCCTGTCATCTCTTAATACCCTGACAAAAAAAAGGAGGGGGGAGAATTGCCTATCAACCGTTTAATTATCTGCAATGGGAATGTAAGTATTCAGAGTTTGATGAGGTCTTTGCATTTTGACTTTAAGTATCACATTAGTAATTCATGAATCCCACTTCTAATGCTTTGTAATATCTAGGTAGGGGTGAAACATTAAGGAATAATGACTTCAAAGTTGGAACAATCACAAAATAAATGCACCTTAAGGTCATTTTTACAATTTGAAAACACATTATGTGAGTGTATTTCACTGGCTTCATCATTACAAAGCATTACTAATTAAAAGGAATATTATTTCCAAAGTGGAGTGCAGGAGGTGAGCTTAGATAGACTATCAAAGATTAACAGAATTGGTTGCTGGGATAAAAAAGATATATGGTAACTGCTTTTTAGTGGACTCAGATCCAAAACCCACAGATGAATTACTCAGAAACCCCAGCATGTTCACTGAAGTTGTTTATTTATCATAATCAATATGGATGACATTGTAATCATAAATCTTTCTAGGCTCAACCAGCACACACACATAATGAATGACACAGGAAAGTCCTTTTGCTTTATAAGTTGTTCTTTCAGCAATAAAATCACACAAGATACATTCTATTACCTTTAGGACTACTAAAAAGCAATTTTTCTTTCCTTCACTAAAATGCATACTGATGTGGATATTATTATTGATTTAAAAGCATATTAGAAACAGAATAATTAGCCATGACCTGTTCTTCACTATGAAATTTCAGAACAAATTTAATATTATCAGTAGTAATTTTCACTGCCTTTAAAATGTTGAGGGCTACTCTGAAAAATGAATATTGTGAAATTCTAAATTCACAAACCACTTATTGTAAAAGCACTCTGGAATATGATATGACAGTTAATTCTTGTAAAAGATACACCATTACATATTATAATATTGTAATTCAGTAGAAAAATGCCTGGTAAATAATTATATACAATGGATTAGAATATTTATTTCAAAATATCAAATAGCAGCTATAAAATGGAAATGGTTACTTGTCACAAATATATATAGATACTTGCAACATAATACATCTAAGATAATGATATATATTATGATATCATTATACTTAATTGAAATTTTTTGACATTTATCTTCCATGTTATCATGGTACCTATCTCATATGTATTATATATTTTGCTAAACCTTTAAATGTTTGGTGCTTTAAGTTAAATAGTTTATTTGAATCTTTATTCGTAAAGATAAAATAATTTTTCATCTTTATTGGGACTATATTTGTGGCTAGAATGATGTCTGCATGATATTTGTGTGTATTGAGGAAGTCCACAGTTGATTGATCCCACTGGCATTTCATGGCCAGCAGCAGCTGGGTATTTTAATCCTGTGCATTTTCACATTGATGGAGAAAAGGATATAAAAGGAATAGACACTCAGTGTTGGTAGGTGGGATTTCTACTCACCCAGCCTCTCTCAGTGCGTCATTGTGGATGGGCTTGCTAACAAAAGACATCACTGAGTTCAACACACTAGGTCACTGCTTATTATTAGAACATGCTACCAAACAGAGAAACATTTTATTCCATAGTCCATAGCTTCTTGTCAAGTTGGGCACTCTGCTCCCATGAGTAGCACCAGTGTACCACTAAATGAGACAAAGTGTTCAGAAAATGCATCCCCATGCCTACCACGGACTATATTGCTGTTTCAACTTTCTGAATTACTCAACCCAACAATTATCTCATTAATAATGCCCTGCAGGCTCATAAGATGACAAAATATGATTTGTATTCCACAAAGAAAGCAAATGGAGAATACAATGGTCAGAAAACCTGGAAGAAATCAGAAGTCACTTTACTGAATACTTTACTACAACAGTCCATTCAAGTGTTAAGATTATAGAACTTACACATAAAGACATCAAAATAACCAACTCGAATATTGCTACCCCAAGGGAATACCTGTACTTGGATAACATTGAAATTTTTCAGATATTTCAGGTTACAAACCCCAAGAAACCAGATGTGGCTTCTGTAATTGAGAGACTTGTTGCTTTAAAAAAAACAATGATAATGTTGACTGGCTTGATGTTGTACCAGTCTTGTGGGAAGCCACCACTGCTGTGACTTCACAATTGCAACATTCCTGTCATTTCCAGAAGACATTGTTCTGGGGAGCCAGGATTCCCCAGTCTCTGACTCTTTTAATATTTCTGTCCCATTCTTTATAATAGCCGCCAGCTTTGGAAATGGGTGTGATGTAGATGTCCTATTTGTGGAAAAGCACTCCACAGCCACACATTCTCTTTTGAATTTGATCAGTTATGGGTTCTACATCAACCACCATCTACTGCTCAAAAACTTTTTTCCAATTATGTCAGAGAATAGTAAGTTCACTGCCAAGGATTTTGAACATCCCAAGACCACCAAGTTTATATTACCAGTCATGTGTTCCCTCCTGTGCAGTGGGATTACATAAATAAGAAAGTGTCTGCTTACACACCAATTATTACATCCATATATATGCATGAATGCACATAGATATGTATATATCCATATATACCTATGTACACACATATATATGTATGAATGTACACATATATGGTCATTTCAGTCATTGCTGCAGTTTGAATAGTTGGAAAGATTTTTGATGACTTTTTCCCTAACAGCAGCTCTCACCCTCCTGTACTATGAATGTGAGTTATCAGTGAGGAAGCTTCTTGGTCAGCACTAACTTGAGTTTTCAATGCCTGATGTGGCAAAAACAGACCACCAAATTCTGGTGGACATTCAAAAGCAAGGTCAATAACCTGTATTGTTTTGGGGGTTGTTGTATCAACCTCTGACCCACAATTTGAAGAAATGTCACTCACACATGGTTCTGGGATTTTTATTTGGCAAACTATGACTTCTGTGTGAATATAATCCTTTATGTAGGATAACACAAATTAATTCTGATTAAGTTCATCTTTATTACTTAAATCGAGGCTTTTCTGTCCCATCCTGTACCACAGATGCTTTTAAAATAATCACTCAGAGGCTTAATATTAATTACAAACTGCTTGGCCTATTGCTCAGGTTTATTTCTAACTAGCTCTCACAATTTAAATTAACTCATTTCTATTAATCTATGTTTTGCCGCATGTCTTGTGGCTTTACCTGTGTTTCTAGTATATCTAGCTCCTCTGGTAGCTGGCTGGTGTCTGGCCCTGACTCCACCCTTCTCCCTGTATCTCTGCTTGGATTTCCCACTGGGCACTGTCCTGCCCTGCTACAGGCCAAAGTAGTTTCTTTATTAACCAATAGTAATAAAACATATTAATAACATACAGATGTGTTATTCCAACACATATTACAATGAATATTATAATATATAGTTAATATAATATTATATCTAATATATAATTTTATCTCATAAATATTAATATAGCATACACAGTAATATAGTATAAATATTAATATATGATATTATAATTATCATAGTAGAGTATATATAATATATGTATAATTATATATGACATATACAATAATATGTATTAAGAAAAAACACACATCATAAAAATATATATTTTATATATCACACAATAATAACATTATAAACTATATAATATATACTATACAATATTATATCAAAAAATATATATGGATGGATATATAGTTTGTGCATAAGTGTGTCTTATAAAATAGCAGGTTGTTTAAATTCTTAGCGTGTGTTCCCCTTCCACCCTAGAAGCCCTCTGCCCTTCTCTATTGTCTCTGTCCACACTTAAATCTCCATCCACATTATTCCTCACCTCTGTCTTAATGTTTATGGTACTCTGTTATCTCCCATCCCTTTAATCTCTTCTTCCTCCCCACCAATGTTCACTTTCTAATTTCTTGGATTCTACAGGTATTCTTATTTCAATATATAAATGTAAATATTGGAAACTATCATACACATATGAGTTTAAAAGTGTGATGTTTGCCTTTCTGAGTCTGAATTACATCACTTAGTGCAAATATTTGCACCTCTATGTATTTACCCCAAAATTTCATAATTTATTTTTTTTTTATATTTTTAAATAACATTTGAGTGGGAAGAGGTTCATGAAGCTCACCCTTAAGTGAAAATTTATATAAAATTTATGGTTTCTTGTGAATAGAAAGTCAATTTTTCTGAAGAGTATGGTAGGCCAACTACATTGCCATGGATAGTGCCACACTAGGAGTTTATGGACAGACAAAATTAGAATCACAAATACTTTTGTTATTTTAAAAAGTGGACCTCAGCCGGGCGGTGGTGGCGCACGCCTTTAATCCCAGCACTCGGGAGGCAGAGGCAGGCGGAGAGTGGAAGGAGAGGCCAAAATGATGTCCAAGGAGCAACATGTAATGGGACACAGGTGAAGCCACAGAACAAATACTGATACATAGATTAATAACTACAAGTTGAGTTGAGTTATAAGTGCTAGCTAGTGAGAAGCCTGATCCATAGGCCACATAATTTGCAATTAATATTAAAATAATATTAAATATTATTTTATAAGCAGTTGCAGGACCATGGTGACAGGCGGGACTGGAGATACTTACAGCTACAAGCTAAGGTCATTTTCCTTGAGCTAAACAATCTGGCCTATAAGCCAAAAGGAGATCCAGTGAAAAGCAGAACAGCAGTCATAGCTGCTGCCTCATGCCCTGGATGAGTTTTCAGATCATTGATAAAATGTTAGTTATTACCCAACTAAGATTTTATTTGAGACTCCTGCTCCTCCTTTTGTGCAGTCTATTATGTTCAGACATACAGAGAATAGAAAGTGCATAAATGTACTTTACTTATTTAAGTATATCATTACAAGTTTATGCAAATTAGCATGTTCTTGGGCTTTGTGTTCCTGCTTAAAATATGAAGGTGTTAGGAGACTTTCAGAAAGGTCTTAACAGTGATCACAGATTGGAGAGATTTTTTGCACTCATTTGGTTTTGTATCTCAGGATGTTCTCTGGAAATTATGTAAGTATATGTGATTGAATAATTCCATAGGAATTTAAATTTTCTACAGGCTATTTCCTATGAAGGAATAAGAGAATCAAAATTTTAAGTGCTTGGTAAGATAATATGTCAAATTTTAGGAAGTTTACAGAATGGTCCACAATGTTCATATACACTTCTATTCATGAGTTTACTAGAAAAAGACATTTTACTGGTTTTTGTTTTGCTTTTTTTGTTTTTGTTTTTTTGTTTTTCGAGACAGGGTTTCTCTGTGTAGCTTTGAGCCTTTCCTGGAACTCACTTTGGAGACCAGGCTGGCCTTGAACTCACAGAGATCCGCCTGGCTCTGCGTGCTGGGATTAAAGGCGTGCACCACCACCGCCCAGCTCTGTTATTTTAATATTATTAGCATATTACAAAAATCTTACTTTGATAATCTAGAAGTACTAAACATAATATTAGATGAAAATTGACAGTTTAAATTTCATCTACCTCCATTCTGAGCTAACAAACTTCGTTTCAGATGGAGGACCAGTGGTTTGCTAGAAGATGAAAGGCAGCTCATACATGAGTAGTTCTAGGAGCAGAGTGGATGGCCAATCTAACATTGCTTTCACTAATACATTAAACAGCATTATGATTCATGAATAATCAGCATGGAACAAGTGAAATAAATTATGAAAATAGTAAAATATGACAGGTCAGAATGCAAAATGTTATGCCAATGCAATATTAAGGATTTTATTTTCTATATAAAAGGAAATATCATTGTGTTACTAACTACCAACCATTTATGTTGAGAGATAAAAAATTGTATATTCAGAACACACACATATTTAATATATTTAAATATATTTTGTTACTAAAAAGAAAAACAATACATATTTTAATGAAGATAAAATACTAAAATCATTGATTTGGAACAAAATATTTCATATTCAGCTAAAATTTGAAGTGATTTATAAATATTTACAGATATACACTCATATTTTTAAGTTCTAATATGCCTTCAATAAACTTTTCTTCCTATTTCACAAAGATGTAAAAAATACATAGATACAAATTAAAATGTATTTAGGAAATTATTTAGAAAACCTAGAGATTTAAATAGTCCAAAATTTTATACTTTTTCTATTTTTGTTTATTCATCTACTACTTTGTAATATGCTCTTAAATAATAGATAGTTTTAGATGATAAAATTAACTAGAATGCCATGACTGACATGAGCATTTTCTTTCAATAAATTAAATTGTCATGAATAAACTTATTACATCAATGGCATATAATTGTAGTCAACACCTGATAGATAAATTATTTCTTGAGACAAGACAATGCTTTATATAGCCTGTGAATTATAAATATAGTTTCTCAGTTGGGTAAATACAATTAATTTTGTTAGTTTCCACATAATACTTGGTCAAATATTATTTGCCTTGTTTTTCTTTCTTAACCTCAATATATTACTCTTATTAAGTTAGAACATAAATCAAGACCTTTGAAAGTTAATTATTTCTATAAACAATGGCATATATTCTATAAATATTGTATAGAATGACCTAGAATATCTTTATAAAGTAAGTTTAAAGTTTATTTCAAATGCTGAAGTCTACAGAACAAAACTCCAATAGACCCAGAAACCAGAAAATATATAAGAAAAAAATTATAAAGTCAAAAGAAATGTGATTTGAATCAGAGAATAAATACCTATTTAATTTTATTTTAGAATAGAATTTTTCTTATACTTCCTTACAAATATTATATATACATACAGATACATGTATATATATACATATACATACATATACATATATATATATATATTCCAATGATGGAAGAGAGATAACAGAGTAAACCAGACCAAATTAAGTATTCACTTTAAGAAATATGCACATCCATTCCTGCCATTCAAAAATAAAATACTTACCACTTCCCTACAGTGTTAAGTTGGTAAAATATTCACTGTGCCAACAAAGATTTAATTTAGACATTGATTGCTAAATGAAATGACTGTTGCTTCATCCATGTTATTTTAAATGTTAGGTAGTCAGCTTTATCAATTGTAGACTGAATCTTTAGGCTCTGGATGTTTAATTATGATAAATAGAATAATGTTCAATCAGGAGACAATAGAAATTCAAAAATATAGTTTCACAAGTTGTCATGGAATATAAAGTCTTACTAAAGTAAGATTACCCAGAAGTGTAGCTGTTTGTGCTACCAAAGGAATGTAAGCTATGATGGAATCAGACATTCAAATAATGAAATCAATGCTCATATTTTCAAAGATTCAGAATTTCCCCTTCCTTTGAGCTATAAATGGATATCTATAAATTCTATATTCAATTTTTAAAATTATAAAAATTATTTAAAGTTAACTTTGTGTTCTTTGTTTTAAATACTATTTATTTTTGACAATTTTTTCACATATATAAAACACAAAATAATATTTACCCACAATCATCTTTACCAAATTCCTCTCATCATACCCCTTCAAAGTTTCTGAATTTTTTTTGATAAGCTACTAAATCTATTTGGATCACCTATGTAGTATGGGTTGGAGCATGGGAAACCTATTAACTGACACAACGTCACTAAAAAATGATTCTCTATCCACCAGTAACTGTCTACTACCAATAGCTTTTGACCATGGTGTGGGACCTAGAAATAATCTAATCAGTCCCTGCTGGGATCTGACTGGATTAATACTGTTTTGGTTATTCAGGTAAATACAGTTGTTGAATTAAGAATCCCCTAGATACCTCATATCTGGACGACAGCATTCACAGTATTCCACCACAAATGCAGTTTTTTACATGCATTCATCACCCTCTTTAACAATGCTTCCTAAGTTTTGATAGTAGTAGTGGTTAATATAATTGACCCATTTGTGGATCAGCACGAGTCTCTTATTTTCAACACTTTGACCATTCATTTATTTTTCTCTTACTGCTTTGCATTGAAAAAAAGAAGCTTTTCTGACAAAAACAGAGACTGGCCCAGCCATATCTGATGGGAATAGCAAAATTCATAAAGTCAGCACAGCTGCTTGACTCAGATTCAGCAAAGATAAGCCATGATGGCTGCCTTGTCACTTTTGGTTTTGATCTTTTTTTTGAATAAATATTTTTATTTTAAAATTAATTTAATTTTACATATCAGCCACGGATTCCCCTGTCCTCCCTCCTCCCACCCTCCCAGCCTTCCCCCCCCAGTCCACCCCCCATTCCCACCTCCTCTAAGGCAAGGTCTCCCCTAGGGATTCAGCCCAGCCTGGTAGATTCAGTTGAGGCAGGTCCAGTCCCCTCCTCCTTGCACCAAGGCTGAGCAAAGTGTCTCAGCATAGGCCCTAGATTACTAAAAGCCAGCTCATGCAGCAAGGACAGGTCCTGGTCCCACTGCCTGGGGGCCTCCTAAACAGTCCAAGTTAATCAACTGTCTCACTTATCCAGAGGGCCTGATCCAGTTCCATGGGGGCTCCTCAGCCATTGGTTCACAGTTCATGTGTTTCCTCTAGTTTGGCTATTTGTCCAGCTAGCTCTTTCATCTTAAATCAAGCCATTTCTACAAATGTGTATTTTGCGACATGGACATTGCTTTACCCAGCTGCTGACATCTTGTTGCTCCTTCAGCTGTGGGCTCATGTCTCTCTGCCTCTGCCTTTCTTCTTTCCTGTCTCTCTCCTTGAATTTCCTGCCTGCCTCTAAGCTGCCTTGCCATAGATCAAAGCAGCTTATTTATTAACCAGTGAGAACAACATATATTTGCAGCATATAGAAAGACATCCCCCAGTAGATTATATGGTAGGTCTATTTCTAGTTTTATAGGAAATTTCACACTTATTTTCATAGTGGCTCTGTCAGTTTGCTTTACCAACATCAGAGAATAAATATTCTCCTTTTTCCACATGAATGCTAAATTGTGTAGTCATTACTTTTTATCTTAATCTAGCTATTCTGAGTGAGGTAAGATGAAATCCAAAAGTAGATTCAATTTTTATTTCCTCACAGCTAAGGATGTTGAACAGTTAAAAATAATATATCTCACCAATTTGCATTTTATCTGTTTTTAAATCTTTTGAGAACTCTATATTTAGCTCCATGAACCCTTTTAAAAATTGTTTTCTTTGTGCTTAGTTTATTGAATTATGTTTTAATAGTGATACTAATATCATATGAATAATCAACCACTTTCTAATTGGATTTAAATCCCTTTTCCACAATATTGAAAGGGGAGTTGGAAAGTAGCTGGGAGGAGTAAAGGCAGCAGAAACCATAATCAGGATACATTATGTGAGAGAAACATCTGTTTACAATAAGAAACAAAACTATTGCTTGAAAAATAATCATCTGAGCTCTGTTGGAAGATTACCCATTAAGGAATGTATGAACTGCACCTTTTTGACTTCCTGTGTGAAAGAGAAAAATTGAAGACACATTTGAGATATATAGAAATAAAGAAAGATGTGTTGAATTGGAAAACATGTGTAGTGGATGAATATGATCGAAATTCCTAGTATAAATTTCTCAAATAAGCAATTAAAATCTGTAAAAATAAACATTTCTCTATTAATTAAAAATCCAGCCAATCTGTGTTTGGAATATGTCACTGATGCTTTTTTCATTACCATTTATATAGAGTGAACAATTTTCCTGTTTAAAAAAATTAAACTTTGAAAATATGTCTATTATAATGAATGCAGAAGTATAAAACCTACAGTATGGCATCAAAAAGCAAAGGATTCTGAGACATAGAAAACAATGATTTATGTTAGTTTTCCTAATAGGTTTCTGAAGTAAGAAAGTAGCCATCTCTATGAATTTCTGTTTATGGAATAGTGTAGTCTATATTTTATACAATACAATAAATGCATATTCAAAAAAATATACTTCCTTTTTTAAAAGCATTCTACACTATGTAAAATAAGAAATGGAATTTAAAAATAATAGCACAAGGCTTGGGACACAGTTCAGTAGGACATCTATCATGCATGTGAAGCCCTAGGTTCAATCCTTGCTACTTGGAACTAGCAAATTAAAAATAAAATATTTTACAACATATTCTTAATTGCATTTCTCAAGACATTATTTTGTCACTTTCCAACTTTATTCTAAAATATTTTAATGTCATGTTAAATAAGGTATTTTGACTCTACTTAGTGAATTGTATGCTTTTCACAATATCTAGTCATTCTCTGTCTGTAAATATACAATTTAACACATACTTCAAGCTATAATGGCTGTTCCTCTTATCAAATGTTTCCTAGCTATATTATTAATTTTAATTTTTTTCTATTTTACCTACCAATGACCTTAACATTCTTAAAAAACTAATTTAATAATTGTACTAATATTGTAATGTTCCTGAAATAAGGTTGCTGATTTTTCTCATTTCCATATCCTATAAAACATAAATCCATTCACATATTTAAAGATATTTATTATGCTTTTATAAGCTGTCATTAGTTTCATCTTAAGATATTAGAAAAGAATAACTAACATTAATGATAGTAAAAACTGGGTAATTACTTTTTCACTGTAGTACTGTGGTGAGTACTTTGAATAATTTGCATCTTTTCATGGCAACAATGCAGCATGAAGTTCTGGGGATGTATTATATACTCACCATTCAGCAAAAGAAACTAACATTTTCTACTCACATTCCGTTGGTCTGAAAATTTACCCAGGGTTCTGTTTTGGGTTTAGCTACCTCTTCCTTGGACAATTTTATACATCAATTGGTTGTTCCAAATACTGCAAAGAATCATTCTTATAGTCACAAACTATTTGACATGCTCAAAATTATCCCCATTGTTGGGCCTCACACTATCAGTTAAATACCAATGGTCATGAAAAATATCTTGAGCCTCTCCCTGCAGTCACAAATTACCTCCTGTACTAGTCCTTATCTTGTGCTCACTCAGGCTTTTCATGGCTGCCTTTGATGAACAGTCCATTATTGTGTGTCTTGTCTTGGAGATCCTTCTTGCAATAAATGTTTTATTTATATATTTTTTCTTACAACTCTTATTCACTTTACTTGGTTTCCTGCACACTTACAGAAAGTATTGTGGAAGACATATTGAACAGGCCTATTTCTCTACTGAATTAGAATACCATTTTGTGGGAGCCAACAGAGACCCCAGTTTGAAGCTTGTTTTCATCTTGACTAAAGGTAAGAGAGTCCAAGCTTGTTTTCCCCTGCAAGGATGCATAATAGGATGTGTTGGCCAAAGGCATGGTTACCAGGTATCTAAGTTAAGGACACCATGACCATGGCAACTCTTTTAAAGAAAACAGTTAATTGAGTGTGGACTCTTACAGTTTCAGAGGTTCAGTTCATTATGATCATGAAGGGGAGCATGGCAGAATGCAGGCAGATGTGGTGCTGACTACCTCTTGACAAGAAGGAAGCAGGATATCAACTCACTGTCACACTGAGTGAAGCTTGAGAAAAAACACCCCAAGGCCCAATTGCACAGTTATACACTTCCTCCAACAAGGCCACACTTCTAATAATACCACCCTCTTTGGGGGCTATTTTCTTTCAAACCACTGCAGTATCCTATAATATGGATCAATCTCAGGACACTGTGCGTTAGCTAAACTGAGAGGACATATGTAAATGCATATGCCTACTGACGGAACCAAGGCCACCTGATATTGGTGACAGGAATTAAATCAGGCCAGCTGGAGGGGTCACAGCAAGACTGGAGCTGTGACAATTTTATTGAGAGCAATCAGAGTTTTTACACCTTTATCAGAAACAGAATCTAATGGGAATTGCCAGGATCAATTCAGTTGCGGTTGCCAGAATACAAAGCCCTTTGCAAGCTATACAGGGTACACAAGACTAATGTCTAAGAACAATTGTCCTGTGGAGCGCCCATGCTTACTTGACTTGTGAGAGAACACAGAAACACAAAGCACCTTGAAAGCTTCACTGCCTGAGGGAGTGTGTCTGTCTCTCAGGAACTAGAGCACACATTGTGCCCCAGGAACTGTGGACTCTATTCTGAAAAAACACAAGGCAGCTAACTAGGCCAGACTACCTTTTTGATTCCCCACGTACCAGGATGCCGATGTCTGCATTGTCCCTTGAAAGCTATGTCATTGATTATTATTTGCCTGCTAACTGCTCCCACCTTCTCTTAATTCTGTTTACATTCCAAAAGATGGATGGCTTTAAACAGGTTTCCTCTGTTATGAAAATGATCAGATATTAATTTATACTGGATATTGATTTACAGTAGAAATCCAACCACATTATGCTGAAACTCTTCTTGGTTATACTACAGCCATGTTTGCTCACAAGCTTCTCATATATAGTAATTTAGAAAAGATCCAAATGCAGCTACTATATTATACAACTCATCAATCTTGTCTTTTGCACCATTTGGCTTGGAATTTCTGATTGTATATGTCCATTTGCTCCCCCGACAAAGTGTTATAACTTTCAGAAATCCTATAGGGACAAAAGTAACAGCGTTTAAAGGAGAAATATGGAAAATACAGAGGCAGATAATGAGAAAACAATCATAGTTACCTAATAATAGAAGGTGAAAGCTACGTGTCAGCTTTCAACCTCAAACTAGCATCTGTTGCTGTGGGCCTGTGCTGTGCCCCATAGATGTAATAAATTGCAAGTCAGGTGTTGGAATTTGGTGGCGTCAAATGTTGCACCATGACAGTAATTCAAATTAGATTGGTGGAAATATTAATTTTATTACTCACAGATTCCAAAATAAAGATGATGTAAAGATTTTTATACTCAATGGGATAGAAACACAATCTAGATCATATTGACTCAAACAGTGGCTAAGAATAAGAGAGATTGGGAGGGATCTGTAAACAGAAGCCTTTATGGTGATCCATAATTTATCTAGGTGTGTTTCTATCAGCAGAGGTGTATATATTAATTTAATGGTAGAATGAGGCTATGCAAAGTAATTTAAAAGTTATATTATTGAATTCAGTAGACTTATAGAAAAGTTTAGGGCCAGCAATGAGCTTATATTTAGAAACACACACACACACACACACACACAAATGGTTCAAAATGGTTAATGCCTGCTTCAAAATATATATTTAAATTTAATAAGCCAGAGATAAGACAAAAAAAGTTTCATGTTGGATCTAAAGGTATGGTTGAGCAGTAAGGACACTTGTTGCTCTTCCAGAATACCTGAATCCAGTTCCCTTTCCCCAGGTTAAACATCCTGATGTTTGCTAAAGAATCCATATAAAAATGTGCTGCTGCAAACAAAAACTAGATTTCTAACACAGTACACTGTATATAGAAATGGGGTTTTGTCACAGAATATGCTAAGCATGAAAGATTGACTTATTGATAGCATGTTGCAAAAGTAAAAATTATATGTGGGAATTTTTATGTTTTTGACAAAACATTCATTTAAACTGCTCCATATTTCTTTTGAAAACAATTAATGCTCCAGAGCTACATGAAATTACAGTGATTACTTAAGACTTCCCAAGCCTTTGAACAAATGTTATTTAGAAAGCTCTGATTAACACACCAACTCTTATTCTCCACATAAGGTTTATTTTGATTTGCACCGAATCACTCAATGTTGTGTTTTACGAGTAGATAATTTGTCTTTTATATGACAGGGAAACATTGGTGGTGCATCTGAGCTTGGGGAGAGGCTGAGGGATCATTCAGTTACAATACAGGTAAACCACTTACACTTCAATGTGTGAGTCAGCATAAAGGATGCTCGAGAAAGAGAGCAACTGGCAAACAGGCAGTCAGTGATGCTTTAAGCAAAATTTCAATACTCAGCATAAGTCATCCCTTTCCAATGTATAGACAGAATTGTTCAGTATCATTCTAAGTTCAAAGAAAAGCAAAATAAAATGGTGGAACACAGTAACCCCTTGTAGTGACCATTGGATTATTACACATTTGTAGTGACCATTGGATTATTAGTAAGATTTTAATCCATTGGTTACTATAGAGGAGAATATATCCTATAATAATTATATCTGTAGAGGTCTAGAACCAAAGCAATTTATAATTATTTTAATAAGCTTATGGTGTCCTTCTCCTCATAGTATATATACTATTTTTTTGCAATTTATATTTACTATTTACTCTTCTGTTATTAAATTCAGTATTAACATGATATTTTTCTAATAAAAGGTAGATTTTTATAAAGAATAAGTGAGGGGATATGGTAGAAGATGAAGGGAGGATAGATAGAAAGAAATTATGTAAATATAGTACTCACATATGAACCTCTCAAAAATGTAAAAAAAAAATAAATTTTAAAAAGAATAAGTTGTAAAAAAACCATTATTGATAATTTGATATTATTCATTTAGTTTTATTTCCAAGTGATTTCTAGAAAACGTAAATATATATTGTGCATAATTATAACAAATAATTTTCTTCTTATATTATTCAAAGTAAGATTCATATATTTGATATTAAAAGATAGTAGAGAGTCTTAATTTTGTTGATATAAATAAATTGGACTAAGCAAGTAATGATACACAGGCAGAAATATACTGACCTCATATAGTCCTTTTGCATCATGCTGTACTCTTTCAAGTAGCTTTGGAGATCATGTTTTCCATTCAGTTGTATTATTAGAACCATTGTAATTTACAATGTTTGCTTGTTGTTGTTTTTTTCCAAAATTGACTCATTCTAAAATTAAATGACTTCTCTTTATTCTTTTCTGCATAACAATATTTTGCCAATTGTTACCAAATAAATTTAGAGATGAAATGCTGCACCAGCACTGCAGAGGCTTATGTAGGAGCATAGCAGGAACCAGGTGAACAAAGTCAAAACCAAAATGTCTCCAAAAAGAACCCTGAACAAATAAAAAAAATCAGCAATGAATTAAATGGTTTTGGTGTTCTCAAAATACTGAGTGAATTTGCTGTTCTCTATGGTATTTAACAATAAGCATAAAATACAGCACTTCAAGTACACTTTGGAAAGATATTGGCCTAATTTATTTTTAAAGTTGAGATAAAGGAAACACAATAGAAACTGAGTTGCACACTGCAGTACTTGCTGCATTCACATCTTCTGACTTAGTTACTGTCAGACTTCATACCTAAAATCACTTGTACAGTAAGGCTGTTGAGTCAAGCTGAATCTAACTTCTATCATGTGACCTCATTTTGTACATTAAAGAATCATAACCACTCATGCATGTATGCACACACACACACACACACACACACAGACACACACATACACACACACATAGACACACACATGCACAAGCAAACTAATATGCATAGAACATTAAATATTAACAGAAGAAAACATTATATTTTATATATCTATTTATGAAATATAAAAACATTACAGAAACAAATACATGGGAATTACATTATTATTGGTATTTTTTCTTTTTTGGTCTTATTTATAGGTCAGCTCAATTACACTGGTTAAAGAAGATTGAAATACGTGGCCTTATTGTCAGTGGTTTTCCCCAAGTGTACTTTTCTTTTGTTGTTATTCTCCCTTCCTGGTGTGTGTGTGTGTGTGTGTGTGTGTGTGTGTGTGTGTGTGTGTGTATTACGCACACATAGAAACACATGGACACAAGCATATATATTTCCAATCCAAGATATTGCCCTGTAACCCACATAAACTGTTATGGCAACAAAAGACAAGAGATGTTAAGTGTAATGGAAAATTGGAGCTAAGAGTCATTGAGCTTCAGCCTTTACATACCACAAATGAAACATTGAGACATCACATGGAGAAGTTTGCATGGTGACTGTTCACCTGCAGTACTGTGGACTTTTAACATCTTGTCCCCCTTTCAGTGAAAAACTAAACAATTACTCATCTACCGTTACTGTTATTCGCTGATTTTATTTTATTTTGATGGTAATATTCTATCCTTAGGACACTATTGCAACCAAACTGGCTTTACCATCTTGGCTTTAGCAGGTATAGAAGACAACGGATTACCATCTTTGTTTTGTGATGTGTTAAGCATTATGTGCTGGTAGAATCTAGTTTAATTGTTTCAGGTGGAAAGTATTCTTTAGGGGTTTCCATTTTGAATGTGTTTGGACTAAAACAATAAACTACTGATGTCTGCAGCCAAAAAAAAAAAGATTTAAAAAACTTATTTTTTTTCTTCTTTCTTTTGTAAAAAAAAAATAATAGCAATTTTAAGCTGAATACTTCTAAATCTCAATGACTGATTGAAAAGGATCCAAGGACCAACAGCATGGTAAAAGGACTGCTGTGCCTCAGATGTTATAAAAAAAAGACCCTAAAACAGTTATAAAAACTACTTGTGCTTTCTTTGTCCTGTCGTTTCAGTTTTGGGTCATGGGCCTTAGCTTCTCCCTACAGCAGAGGGTCTTCTAAGTGTCTGGTAGTAGATCTCTCCACGGTTTCAGGGATCTTCTGCCTGACAGGGAAAGAATTCTAAATCTAGTTTTCTTAGGGGATGTAATGCAGAAGATGAGACAGAAACCTTGGAAACAGCAGATGGAAGGACCGGGCCTTGTGCCAGCTCATTATTGCAACCTGCTAGGCCCGGGGGAGTGATCCTGTGCATCTCAGATCTACAACTAAATGGATCCATGCTTTGCTCCGTTGTTCTTTCTAAATTGATCTGGTTTCTAATGTGGCCACGAGAGGATACGTTTGTGTCACTATGTATGTACGTTAGTTTCTTAAGTCTTCTAGGGGTAAAATAGAAACCATAATAACAGCAATCGTCAGGCCACTTATTGAAAGCAATGATTTGGGGGCAGCGGATCCTAAACCTCATGTGTTTCATAATATGTAGTTAAATCATAAACTGTACTTAAATTTGTTGACCAGCAGCCATGTGACAATGAAAGAATCAGAAAGCTCTTATATTTATTGCATACGTTCTTTTGTCCACATATGGATGTTGATAACAAGATGCATTGAGGAGGCACAGCTGGCTGCTAACAGACTCTGTGTGAGCAGCAGCCCCTCGTTCTGAAAGTAGCACAGGTTGCTGCTGACAATCTGTAAATAGATGGTAAGGTAATGAGAAAGACAACATTTCACTTATTTCTATTGCTTTGTAGCCTCAGGGCTGTACTGTGCAGTGAATTCCACAGCATAAAGGTGAGATAAACAGCATAATTAAAGTGCTGTGAATTTGACAAATCAACTTAGCTTTCTCTTGATATTATAAACAATACAAAAAGATGATTCTAATATTACAAGAGGACTCTTCTAACATCTCCTTATTTCCATGCTACTATTAACTATCAATGGCGTCACTGTGATAGAGTATGGTAAAATAATCTGTTTATGACAGAATTTCTTGTTTTATATCCCTTTGTTACCCTTCTCACACTGAATTTATTGTACAAAGGCAATGGTACACAGAATGCAAGTGGAACCTAAAATACTTTTTGCATACTGAGGCTTGCTTTCTCTTTCTTCACAGGGACACATTATAATACCACTCTGGGAGGAAGTGTTGGCCGTATGCTCTTGGAGGAGAGGCCATGTGGAAGGAACCCCAGTCATCCTGGCTAGGATAGACAAGGCTGTCATAAACCAGCCAAATCTAGGCAACTCTCAGCTAATTGGAAAGCATGAGTGACTCCAGCCAGATTGTCACTGTGCATGCCACCTGGAGACTAAAGAGATGATAAATAATTACCACTTTTAATCTCTCAATTTATAGAAATCTAATATGTGCCACAAGAATATGATAGAATTCTGAGGAAGAAATGAATTATACATATCAACTGTTTCTATTTTAGGTTCAATTCAATCAAAGGTGAATTATAGTTTTGAGATTCTCTAGCAGAGATATCTCAAACTTTGATTTATATATGGCTAAAACTAAAATGATTATGATTAACAGAATGTGAAGGGGATTCTGAGGTTACATCTTTCTAACTCACCCTTAACACTATGATTGCATTCTATCTTAAGGATATGCTTTGGAGCAGTATTTCCTCAAAAGGTTCATGTTATGGATTTTTTTTTCTCTAATGGGAAGCTCATGAAATACTAAGAAAAACAAGAATCTTGTGATTGTAGTTGGACCATAAGGAGATTAGTGTAGTTCTGTAAAATATGTATTAGTTCCCATGGGGCCAACTTATTATAAATGAGCAAGCTGGTATGTTCCCTTCCTTGTTTCTCCTACTATATAATCTCTGTTCTTCCTTTCATGTGTTCTCACTGCATGATGTTATAGACCATCATATCTTCAGACGATGCCAGTGGCATGGTGTTCCAGATTTCCAGCCACAGGAACCAAAACTCAAATGAACAATTTTTTTGTCTGCATTACATACTGTTAGGTTCTGGTTCAAACACATGGAGACCGAATATTGACACTGAAGGTTTAGATGACGTTATACATATACATGGAAATGAAGATGTGGTTTTGCATCTTGGTAATGTGCAGAAGTAACAAGAGTTTAGAGAAGCAGGTTAGAAGAAACTCAAAAGCTATAATGGGAAGATTGTAGCTGATTATTGTGATGGGTAAAAGACAGGAATAGCAAGACGCTTTACCTTAGAGGATGTTCACGTGGCTGCAAGTAGAATGTTGTTAACCATCTTGATATCTCAAATGGATATAAGGACTACCCATTGGTCATCACCTAAAAAGAGACTGAAATATGTTTTTAAGAGTATGGTCCCCAGTCATTGTAGACCAACCCTATAATTCTAATACCCATGGGAGTTGGAAGCAGGAGGATCAGAAGTACAAGACCATCTTAATACATAGCAACAAGAAAGCTCCAAACCATATTTAGCCACATAGAAAATTTAAGATTATCTTGGACTAGAGACTCTGTTTCAAAAAATAAAATGTGAAAAGAAAGGGTAGAATATGTAACATATATATGAGAATTTTCACATACAAATCTATTAAAAAGCCTCATATTATCTAACCTTTAAAAGAAAACCCACCTCCTACAGGAAAATATTGACTTCCATTCTGTAATATTGTATAGAGAGTGCAGTTAATGCATGTAATCTTAAAAATTTTGATGGACATTTTCATCACTAATCTACGGTCTTCTAAACTGGCTTAACTTTGATCATATTAGTTGATGTATTCCCAGTCATTTTAACTTTTCTATGTTCAATTCCATCAGCTTTCTTCCACCTTCAACTTCCTTGTTATCAAGTTGTATGTGAGTTAATTTAGCAGAAAATAGGTGAGTACAATTCCCCTCTATTCCAAATCCTTTTCATTTAGTCTTTAAACTCAATTAAAACTATCTATTTCACTTTTCTCAGTTTACAGCCAAATAAATCTGCTATACTTTGTCTAGACAATATAAAGTAATACTTAATTTTACTGAATTGGTACTTCAAGCTAACATGTATGTTTAATATTATTACAAAGTGTATTGCCAGTTGAAATGTAAGACACATTGCAGATCATTTTGTAACTTCAAACATCACTTCAAATTTACCTTGTAAATCCTTAGTGGAAGAAATATGCATTTCTATTTTATTTAAACAAAACTCTAAAATGTCTAAGTCAAGAAACATAAAGCACTCAGTTAAATATGCTTTTCCTTTGAAGTATGATTGAATGCCAACTGTTACCTAAAACATATATAGATAATTCATAATTCTATTATAAAGTGTGTATAATTATCTGTATTGTTATAAGTAATACTTAAAATTAGAAATAATAGATATTAAATATTTTTTTTATAATTTATTTTATTTTATTTTACAATATAATTCAACTTTACATATCAGCCATAGATCACCCCGTTACCCCTCCTGCCAACCTCCCCCTCTCCCCGGCCCACCCCCCCATTTCCATCTCATCCAGGGCAAAGACTCCCCCAAGGATTGAGATCAACCTGGTGGACTCAGCCCAGGCAGGTCTAGTCCCCTCCTCCCAGGCTGAGCCAAGGGTCTCTACTAAGCCCCAGGTTTCAAACAGCGAATTCATGCACTGAGCACAGGACCCGGTCCAACTGCCTGGATGCCTCCTAAACAGATCAAGCCAATCAACTGTCTCACCCATTCAGAGGGCCTGATCTAGTTGGGGGCCCCTAGATATTAAATATTAAGATATGTTCCCTGATTTATTTTCAAAGATATTAACCAGAAAATATAAACTTACCACTAGCTCAAATAAATTTAGGAAATTAGTCCGAAAGTGAGGAAATTCATGACATATTGAAAGGAATCAGAAGCTGTAAAAGTGTTCACATTCATACTCCGGGGAGGAGTGTTTTGGATCTATTGCTTTATAAGTGCTTTGTTCATTAAGAATGTTCATAATATGATGTGGTATTTTCAAGGAATTGAAATCATTGTCCCTTCAGCATTTAATAGTATATAAATTTCCCTCAACCAGTGCCTTAATTCATGAATTAACTATGATATCTTTCAAGGTTGAGTGATATAAATTATGAGAATATTTATACTTCATTATATGATGTTAATACAGCATTTTTAAAATCAATTCATTTCATATTTACTTTTTTTTCACAAAAATCAACCTCATTCCTTGCTGGTAGATTGCAAACTATTGCAGCTGCTATGCAGATAATTCTCAAAAAGCTAAATTAAAAATAAAAATATTCCATATGAACCTTGTCATAGATCCAAAGAGCTAAACATACTACTCTCTATATATACTTGTTCAGTCATGTTCACTGCTGTTCTATTCACAATAGCTAGGAAATGGAAACAACTTAAATGTCCTTCAACCAACAAATGGCCAATGAAAATGTGGTACATATACACTATGGAATATCACTCAGTTGTAAAGAAAAAGGAGATTATAAAGTATGTTGGTAAATGGATGAAACTAGAAAATTTATTGAATGAGTTAATCCAGAATCAGGAAGATTAAAATCACGTGTTTTTTTTTTTTTT